>SMSX01018115.1:0-11364 GCA_026573535.1 Eucalyptus polybractea | reverse complement strand
GTGGATTTGGTTGAAAGTCATTTTCCTAAAAGTCAGATCTAGATTTTTTGTTTTGCTTGTTCTAATAAATATATAAGTTCGTGCCACCAATACCTGGTTGCAGAATAAAATTGTTTGGGAGAGCATATAGGCATCATTTTCCAAAGTAGGAGTTGGCATTTTGTTTGGATTTGGTGGGAAGTTGTTTTCTTGGACGTTGGATATTGACCTTTAGTTTCACTTGCTCCAATCAATGTAAAATCTCCTCCCACCCACACATGGTGCAAGAAAAAATTGCTTGGGGAGCATATGAAAATCTGTTCCCAGAGTTCGAATTGGCATTTTTTTTTATGTAGATTTGGTGGAAAGTCGTTGTCCTTAATGTCAGATACTAGACCTTTTGTCCCACTCTTTTCAATGAATGTAAAAGCTCATCTCACTAACACTATTGTAAGAAAAAATTGTTTGTGAGAGCATTTAGAAATCTTTTCTCCAAAATACGAGCCAGTATTTTGTTTGGATTGGGTGGAAAGTCGTTTTCTTGGAGGTCAGATCTTGACCTTTAGTTTCACTGTTCCAATTAATGTAAACACTCGTTCCACTCACGCATGGTGCAAGAGAAAATGTTTGGGGAGCATATGAAAATCTTTTTACAAAGTTGGATTCAGCATTTTTTATGGATTTGGTGGAACGTCTTTTTCCTAAGTGTCAGATCTAGACCTTTTTATGTTTCACTAATTCCAGTGAACGTAAAAGCTCATCCCACTCACATGTAGTTGATATGAAAATATTATTTGAGAGAGCATATAAAAATCTTTCTCAAAGTAAGAATCGGCATTTTGTTTGAATTTAGTGGAAAGTTATTTTCTTGGACATTGAATCTTAACTTGTAGTTTCATTTAAGGATGAGTAGTTCCAGGTTTCACCTGGAACTTAGGACCTACCTTTCGGTATAAGTTTTTTATTTTTTGTAACCTAAAATCTACTCGTCAAAACCTATAACTTAAAATCTATCATTTCAGAAGTTCCAAGACCTAACTGGTTCCTTTTTTAGTTTAATTTTTACTTAAGCCAAACGAAAGTGGATGCAACAACAATATCAATCTGTGTCGTTCATGCACTCAATAGGCAATTACTAACTGCATCCGTAAGTAGAAATTGACACCTCAATCTACCAAAATGAAGCTCTAAGCCAACAGGAACCCAAAAAACACTCCGCCTCTCTGTTCCATTTCTGTCCCTCAAGCATCCAAAACTGAACATAATTTAACCTCAGGAACTTAAACAAAAACATGGCCATTTCTTCACCCGATTTCACAAGAACCCGCATTACCAATTGCGCACATCTCCTGAGAGACCAAACCTAGGGGGACCGCGAATTGCGCACTAGATCCACACAATCACGAGGAAAGTGTCAGAGCAACGTCGTGAATGCACAATACGGGGCCAAGGAATTGTATCTAATTGAGCTTGGAAGGTAAGTTCCGGGAGATTTGGAAGCAAGAGAAAACACTCGCGAGATTTGCACGCAATGAAGCAGCGATTTCCGCTCCAAGTAAACAATGGAGCGGAATCGTCGACACAGAGATGATGGTAGTCCAAGAGAAGT
Source organism: Eucalyptus polybractea (assembly GCA_026573535.1). Classification (NCBI taxonomy): domain Eukaryota; kingdom Viridiplantae; phylum Streptophyta; class Magnoliopsida; order Myrtales; family Myrtaceae; genus Eucalyptus; species Eucalyptus polybractea. The sequence goes on along the minus strand of SMSX01018115.1, from coordinate 9,776 downwards.
AAAGTTTAGGGTAACACAAATTAGGGTTTTGGAGAAGAAAAGTGGAAAAGCGAAGGAGAGCGACACTAGAAGGGCAAAGAGAAAAATTACGGTTGAGTTGACTGCACTAATGGCAACCCTACTGCTTTTAGGTTCCCGGTCCAATTTCGGTTCTCAGTTTTTCTAGTTCCCGATTCGGTTCCCATGGGAATCGAGAAGTGGACCTTTTAGCCTGAGAAATTGGAATTGAACCAATTGGCCGGTCAGGTTTTCTTTCTGTCTTGCACTGGAACCGTACTTACACCTAGTTTGACTCATTTTAATTATCGTTCTTTGGGACGTCAGATGTCAACCTTTAATTTCACTCATGCCAATCAATATAAAAGCTCGTCCCACTTACGCATGGTGCAAAAGAAAATCTTTTTGGGGAGCATATGAACTTTTTTTGCCAAAGTTGGCGTCGCATTTTTTTTAGATTTGGTGGAACGTCATTTTGCTGAACATCAGATCTAGACCTCTTGTGCTGCTCGTTCTAATGAATGTAAAAGCTCGTCTCACTCATGCTTGGTCATAGAGAAATTTGTTTGTGGAGCATATAAAAATATTTTTTCAAAGTTGGAGTTAGCATTTATTGTGGATTTGGTGGAAAGTCATTTTCCTAAGAGTCAGATCTAAATCTTTCGTTTGACTCCTTCCAATGAATTTAAAAGCTCATCCCACTCACACATGGTTGCAATAAAAATTGTTTGGGAGAGCATATAGAAATCGTTTTCCAAAGTAGAAGTCTGCATTTTGTTTGGATTTGGTGGAAAGTTGTTTTCTAGGATGTTGAATCTTCCAACCAAAAAAAAAAAAAACAGGATGTCGAATCTCGACCTTTAGTTTCACTTGTACCGATCAATGTAAATCTCATCCTACTCTCGTACAATGCAAGAGAAAATAATTTGGGGAGCATGTGAAAATCGTTTTCCAAAGTTGGAGTCAGCATTTTTTGGAGCTTTATTGGATAGCCGTCCCATTCACATACAGTTACAAGGAAAAATTGTTTCGAAGGGCATATAAAAATCTTTTTCTAAAGTAGGAGTCTGCATTTTGTTTGGACATGGTGGACAGTTATTTTCTTGAACGTCAAATCTCAAACTTTTGTTTTACTCCTATCACAATCAATTTTTTGGGTGTGAACCAGCTCAGATTTTGCTAATGGATTGCTAAGCATAAACTTAACTCGTTTTCGAGTGTGAACCACCTCAGATTTGGCTAATGGATTGTTAAGCATAAACTTAACTCGAGCTCTCCCAAGTCCATATTCATGACTTAATGTTCAAGTTTTTAACATGCAATTTGATTTTATCTTGGAGTCGCCACTAATTAGTTTATGGCGGGTCGATTAAACACGAATTATTTTATTCCTACGAACTAAAGATAAAGGGTATAGGGATTTGATTATACTAGATTTCTCTAATACCCTTTCGGTACCATTCTTTTATTTTCAAAATTTTTTTTGTAGACAGCTTTGATTGATTTTAAATCTATCTCTCTAAAGTGATCATGGGTATGCAAACCACCAATTTAACAGCCAATAAAAAAGTAATGAATAAATTGCAAAAATAAGCTTACCTCAAAGTAACGAAAATATCTGCAATGTTAAATTAAAATCAATATCAATAATCATATATATGATTTCTAATTAAAACACAATTTATTTTTTATTTATTTTCACTTTTTTAATGAAAACCATGCAATATGCAATGCAATATAACTAAATGACATACAATTTCTAATTAAATGAACCTAATAACAATCTTTAAATGATGTGCATTTCATGATCTAATTTTAATAACATGCAATTACATTTTTTATTTTTCCTAAAAATGCAATCTATCCTAGAGAATAGAACTAATTTGTTGTAAGACATTTTTTTTTGTATTTTTTCATGTAATTCGGAATTAAATAAAATGTGAAAATTATCTAATTAGATTAAGATTCTATTTAATTTGTATTATGAATTAGGTTGAACCAAATTTAGAGTGGTGTCAAATCGATAAATTGATCTTAAGTCTTAAAGATCGAAATATTAATTTTATTCCCATTTAATTAATTATTTCATTTAAAGCCTTAGATGAAATTAAAAACCCTGACACGGTTGCGAATCGGGTGATATATTAGGATTTTCAATTATGCATAGAGAAGTATTTCAAACAAAGAAAACAAGATATAAAGATGATAATAAAAAATAACACAACATAAACTTGCATAATAAAATAAAGCAAAAATACCTAATTCGATTTTTTTTAATGAAAAAAAAAAATCTTGGCCACCGTTCGGAGCTTCGGCGCGGGTCTCTGGCGAGGGGTTCCGGCGAAGGCACAGCAGGCCGCCGATCTAGCGTCGGGAAGGGGAGCGGCGTCACGAGTCAGCACGGGCTGTAGCAGCAGCAGCACTTGGGCAGCGGCGGCGCTCGGGCGGCTGGAGCAGCTGGTCACAGGTCAGGCTGGACAGGGGTGTCGCTCGCTATCCGGTGAGGCGACGCGGTGGTAGGGATAGAGCAGATCTGGGTCGTCGAAGCAGAGGACTCCGGGTGACGGCGTCGATCGATGGCGGAGGCGAGCAGCGGCTGTGCGGGCTCTGGTGGCGTCGGATCGCGGCAGGGACAGCGACGCGACGTCAGGCGAATGCGAGCCAGGGCACTCTGGTCGCGGCTGCTGCAGGAGATCTCAGATCTGCCGGCGTCGGGGCTGGATTGCGACGACAGGGGGCGAGGCAGGGGCTTCGACGCGTTCCGGCGAGGCAGATCTGGGCAGATGCGGGCCGATCTGGAGAAACGATGTCGGGGAACAACTTCAGTGCGGCGGATCGAGGTTGATGAGGCAAATCGGCGACGGCGGGGCAGCAGAAACGTCAGATCGTTGCCGGATCTGGGAGTTGCAAGAAATGGGACCGATCTGTGGGTCGACAGGTGCCGGGGCTCGCGAACGGAGATGCGGCGGCGGAACGTCGAGGGGAGCGCGAGCTTCGAGGGCCGGGTTGGAGATGCGGCGCCGGTGCGGCGCCGGCGAGGTCGGGGGACCCTCGGGGAAGATGAACAGTCCCCCGATTAGGGTTTCGCCCCTTTTTTACTTTTTTCTCTCTCTTACGTCACTCACTTTTCACTTTTTACATTTTTGTGTTCTTTTTTACCCAACCGAAAAGAACCCCCCAACTTAATTCGCGCACCATGTCTTTTATAGGTAAAAAAAGAAAATGCATCTTTGCAATATATTCTTTTTCCATTTTGTTTACGCACAATGCACCTTAATATATAGTTGAAATATACACAATTTGCGCAATATTCCCCTTTTGTATTTTTGCATATTCCATCCCAAAAATTCCCTTTTTGCGCAAAACACTTCCCTCAGTGTATATGTAAAAAAACCTTAATGGAATATGTAAAAAAATCCTTCCCTCACCAATAGTCTAAAATAAAACAAAATAAAAAATAAAATGCTTCTAAACTATATGTCATATGTTTTTTTTTTTTTGTGTTTTTGCTTTTTTTAAGTAAAAATTAACCCAAAAATTATGAAAAAATTTAGGTGTCAACACCTTTCAATCAGTGTAAAAGCTTGTCCCACTCATGCATAAACTTTAAGCCTAGTTCCAATTTTGGTCTGAACTTCTTTTCAGAAAAAGTACCATCTTAACCCATGTCCAAATTATGGTTCAAAATTTATTTTTTTTTCATTAAAAGAATTCCAACCCTAAGTTAGGTCCCAATCCAGGCCTAATTTTTTTGTTTTCTCATAATAATAAAAAAAAAACGCAAACTTTTAGCTAGTACTGAATCTAGCCCATGTCAAGTTTCCATCAAGTTTTCACTAAGTACATGTGTAATAACACGATGAATCTTCGTATCTATAATAGCATATTAAACAAAAACTTGAAGAGGGTTTACAAGATAATTAAAATTGCATACTAGAATATACTATCCGTACATTATCAAATGAAGAATACAAGTATAGGGGAGAGTACAATTATACTTAAATACAACATATGTAAATTACAAGATACTTAACCCTAAATAGCAATCCTAATATGAAACATAGACCACACTATCGCATTACAATTTATTGAAATGAAACTGCTTATTTATTTATTTATTTATTTTAACTCATGCCTAAAAGGTATATAAATATAAGTTCAATTCACCCTCCGAACCACCTCTCCACCCCACCTCCTCCAATCGCTAACCGCTCTCTACCACCCCCCACCTCTCCACCGCAACCGCCACCCCACTTCCTCCACCGAACGCCGCTTCCACCGCGAATCGCTGACCGCTTTTAAGGTGCAAATGGCCGCCATTTTCATTCTGAGAATCGCCACAGGAAAATATAACAACTAACGCAAGGATCAAGCACGGCATGAAGATCACTCCGGACTTGAGTAGCCGAAGATCTGCTCCATCATCACCATGAACACTGGGGCTTGCTAAATCGATCCAATTGCTCGCCATTGATTTCCTCATTATGTCGTGAGGAGAAGCAAGAACCTAACCATTGGCGGTGTCAATAGTAGTAGGAAGGAGACAATATACATGAGATGAGGGACCTTCAATTATATAGGGATGAGAAAAGTACATCACTGTCAATCTCAAAAACTGAAGGATGGATGCAAGTTTTCAACCACCCAATTATTCCACACTGACGACTTTTTAATCCGGTTGTGAAGAAAATTGGGCGTTCATCTTTTCGTGTTGGAATTGTGATTAGTTTCATCAATTTCTATACTTCGCAATCTTAGCGGATGATTAAAAATCATGTGCAATTGCGAATTAGGAAATATATCCTAATTTGAGGACATGCCTATCACTTAAAGATATTGACTAAATGGAATAATCAAATCAGGCAACAAGATATTCAATGGAATCAGATAATGATTATTACCTAATTCGGAGGATTTGTTCCCAAATTCGAACTGGTGCACAACAGATTGGATGGTGATTGGCAGTGCCCGAAACTCAGCGGTGGTGCATGGCTCAAGCATCACTGAGGTCTTGGCTTGATGCTCGTGCGTAGGGCTAGCAAGGACAGCTCGTGGTGGCTGAATGAGGACATCTCGTAGTCACGGTTCAGGAGGGCAAAATCGCCGTCGTCATCGTAACGGGAGGCTCGGGCTTGTTGTGATGCCTATTGGAACTATGGAAATGCCAAGAAACCTACAACGTTGGGATCTTGTCAAGATAACTAGTTACGGTCTGAGCGCCAGTAATGCTGGTCTAGAAAGTCAGGGAATCACGGCAACTAGGATTCCAGGATTGCTGGGCTCTCCTGTATGGCTGTGAGTCCTGAGATACGGACTAGGATCCAGAAACTTGCCGGAGCCTCCCTAACTTGCTGAAGAGCGGTCGAGATTACTGGACAATTCGCTGAAGGTAGATCACAAGACACGAGAAATTGTCGAAGACACTGCAATTGATGATGATGCAGATCTGCGTTGACCAGGTGGAGCGGTATCCAAGCAAAGCGCGGCTGGAAACTGGGGCTGTCAGCAGCTTAAGATTAAAGACACGGTAACCAGATGCCGACGTTCTTTTATTGACAGCAGGCGCGAGGAAGCAGAAACAACATGGTCGTCACAGGATAAAGGTCAACTCTTCGTTGGCATGCGCACGAGGAAGACTGAGTCTTTCTTCTTCTTTTTTTAATTGCACACGTGAATCCGAAAGAGATTACTCTCTTTCTCTCTTACTCTCTCTATATCTCCGTTCTTAATTGTGGCTGCCGTATTTGAAAGAACTAGTATAAACACTTAGAGGGGGTGAATAGGTATAAAAACAGATTTTTCTAAAAATGCAATAAAATATTTTTCTTTTAAGCTGAGTCTATTAAACAATAGACTTTGAATACAGATCCACACTCAAATAAAATACAGTGAAACTCAAAATAATATCACAATAAATAAATTAAAAGAGTTCAGGGAGAATAGAAAGAACACAAGATTTATAGTGGTTCGGTTTAGATTAAGCCAACGTTCATTTTCTCACGTTGACAGCCTTTTGACTGGATTTCACTAAGAATCGAAAGAGAATCACAGCAATTCAACACTAATTACTCAGTAAAGAGTTTTTTTTCCTCTCACTAAGTCACTCCTTAATGTTTTTATCTCTTTCGAATACACGTATGAGCACTCTTGACGAAGAACAAGTGATTTGAGAAACTTCAAACTTTGGAATTCTAGCTTTCACACACTTCTCAAATGACTCGAAAAACCTCTTTAAATACTCCTCCATGCCTTTTATGACTGTTGTCATTATCTAGAGGAATTCTTCCAATCAATCTATTAGATAGAATCAATCAAACAGATCTTGAGCCAATTGAAGATTGTGATGAAAGTCCGATGATCATGGCCGCCCATACAAACAGAATCTCGATTTCCATAAGTAGATTCTTTCTAAATAAACTTGTCTTTCAAATTGATTTTACTGTTCCTTGATTGATTTCATCAATAATATCCGAAAAGGTAATTGAGATTTCCATCCAGAAAGCCATATATATCTTGTGCGTACTAAATCCTTGAAAGAATAACAATAATCATGAGTTTGATTATTTCTTTGTTCTTCAGTAGAGTTCAGTCTAGGTCTTCGTCAGAGTGGGGGCAAACTTCTGATATAAGATAGACTTTTCATAGAATTCCACATAAGTCTAGTATTCTCCAGAATGAGAATAAGAATAGAAATAGAAAAGTTTTGTCAACTTCAAAAACTAATAGGAGTTTTTTCAACAATCTCCCCATTTTTTTTATGGTAACAAAACTTTCATGCAGATTTAAACATCATATCCTGCAAAACAACACTTTAGCAGTACATGATATTTTATAATAGAAATAGATTATTATAGAATTGAATAACATAGAGTTTGCATCCATAAAACACCATTAGTCTTAACAATTCCGCAACAACAAAATAATTAAAGTTCAAACCATAACCACAAAGTTCAAAACAAAACTTTAAATTTGCTTTCACTCTCCCCATTTTTGTCATTAGCAAAAAGATAAAGTCAGTCATGAATAAAAAGATTGAAAGAAAAGATTGTTGGAGAAATTTTTCCTATTTGTTTTGAAGTTAACAAAACGTTTCCATCAGTTTAGTCTGAAAACTTGAAAACTCTATCATCAAAGTCTGGAGACCTCCAGATTTAAGATTTAAAGTCTGCCCTCATTGACAGTTTCCAGATTGACGAAGAAAGAGTATTATCCGTTGAAGAAGACTTATCCAGATACGTGTATATCTTTAATGATTTGATTCGTGCAGTTGAAGAAGATCTCACGGCTGGAGATTGCACTTCGAGATCTTTTATTCATATTGAAATTAATTCGAGTATTTTAGATCCGTTGATTGGCAAAATATACTTGGAAGGTTCTACTAATGGAAACCTAAATCCTGATTGTAGCGAACAAGATTGGTGGGCTATCATCATATTCCTTAAATAACTTGAGATCTCCTTAATTGATTATGTCCAACGGGTTGGTTGGAAGAACTCCTTTGGAAAGTGCCAACAGTTATGAAGGCATGTAGGAGTATATAAGGAAGACGCTCTAGTTATTCGAGGGTATGAAATATAGAGAAATTCTAAAGTCTAAAGTTATTTATTCTTTGTTGTTTCAATTGATTGAGCTTAAATTGTATTCAAAAGAGTGATCAAATTCTTCTGAGACCTTGAGGAAGTATAGCTGAGTCTCTACACTGTGGAATCAAGGACGTGATACTGTAAAATCTCTTTTGATTTATAGTGGAATCTAGCCGGTGGGCTGTCAGTGCGAGAGAGTGGATGTAGACTTGATCTAAGCCGAACCACTATAAACCTTGTGTTTTGATTCTCTATCCCTAAACTCTTTACTTTAAATCACAGCTCTATATAACTATTTATAGTTGTTCATGACTTCAGTTTATTATTCTTAGAAGTTAATTTGTTTTGATAAAAACTTCTTTCATCACCTATTCACCCCCCTCTATGTGCTTGTATTACCCCTTTCAATTGGTATCAGAGCCTATGTACTCAATTAATTGAAGTGTTTTTTCTTCTTCTTCTGAGTTAAAGATCCATGGCTAGTATGTTGGCTCCAGGTTTGGTTGAAGGCCAAAGCAACACCAGACTACCCTATTCGATGGAAAGTAATACAACATATGGAAAAATAAGATGAAGGCATTTATAAGATCAAAAGATCCTCTGGAATGGGATGTGGTAGAAAAAGAAATTATTCCTAAGGCTACATCAGTTTCAAAAAGGGGAAAAGAAGTTACAGACGCTGGCGTGATGACTCAAGAAGAAATAACTAAGAGACAAGCTCTTGATGCAAAAGCAATTTACTCTTTATATTGTGCATTGTCTCCTACTGAGTATAATAGAATATCTTCTTGTGAAACAGCCAAAGAAGTCTGGGACAGGTTGCACATTACCTATGAAGGAACTGACCGAGTAAAAAAGACAAGGATCAATATTCTACTTGGACAGTATGAAGCCTTCAAGATGAAGTTAGGAGAATCTATTACTGACATATTTAGTCATTTTATAGAAATTGTAAATGGTCTAGAGTATCAGGGACAACCAATCTCAAAACCCATGAAGGTTAACAAGCTGTTGCGTGGACTCTCCAAAGACTGGAATCACGTAAAGACTTTAATAAGGGAAACACAAAAGATTATGTCACTCTCCGTAGATGAACTAGTTGGCACACTTCAGTCCTATGAAGTGGAACAAATCAATGATGAAGAAGATCCCAAAGGTAAGAATCTATTGCCTTAAAATCTAACAATGAGTATGATGTTATAGACTCTGAAGAAGATTTAGACGATGGAGAGCTAGCACTTATAATAAGAAGGTTTAGGAAATTGAACAAAAATGGAAGAAGATTCAATTGAAAGAAACAAAACACTCAAAAATCTCAAAACAAATCAATTGAGGATGATGAATCCAATAAAGATGTGATCTGTTTCGAATGCAAGAAAAATGGACACATCAGACCCAACCGTTTCATGTTGAAAAAAAAGAAAGAAAGGAAAAGCTGAAAAATACAGGAAGGCTCTCAAGGTAGAGACATGGAGTGATACTAAATGTGAAGAAAGTGACGAAGATTATGCCAATATTTGTCTAATAGCAAAATCAGAATCAGACTCATACTTTTTGAAAATGATTTCTATAAAAGGCTTTTGTAGGTCTCTGTTTGATTATTTCATTTACTTTTGGAAAATCAATTAGAGGAATAGTTTAAGAAGTCATTCCCAAACCTAATTTGTTAAAGTAGGGTCTTTCTACTGAAAGAATCTTTTCCAATTTTTTAGATCCTATAGAAAACCTCTTTGAAATATTTGAAATGTCATTTTTCAAAAACGTATTTTCTTTTAAAAGAGAGTCTGCATTTTCTTTTAATGTAGCAAAACTTTTATCTAAATTTTCAAACTTTTCTTTCCATAAAATTTCCTATTGCTTCAATGTAGAATTCTCCATTTTTAGCTCGGAAATCTTCTTGAGAGAAGTTTTGAGACTAAGATACAGTTCGTCAATGTATTTCTAGACTTTAGTAGGGATTTTTAAATTACTTACCTCGATCTTGCTATTTGAGTCTAAATCTAATAGACCTGTTAAACAGGTGGGTCGAGTCGGGTTTGGGTTAGTTCATAAATGGTCCGACCTAAATTGACCCATTTAACCCGTTTCTGACTTATTTATTGCAGTGCAAAATTTTTGACCCATACCTGATCTGACCTATACTCGACCCATACACAATCCATTTAACTAAACTTAAGAAAACTTATTTTTTATATA
>SMSX01018106.1:0-10734 GCA_026573535.1 Eucalyptus polybractea | reverse complement strand
AAGTTTTGGGGAGTCAACACACACATACGTAGAAAAAGAGAGGCAACCGACGCGTTGACTGAGTGAAATTGAGTTTCATGAGCAGCCCCCGCACAGAACGGAGGCTGGAATTGCCAGAACAAAACAACACCAATCTTGATAAGACCATCAACACCAGCCAGAAAACGCTCAAGGAACGAAGGTTGGGGTTATCGAAATCAGACCAGAGCGCCAAATTCAAGAAATCTGCTCGAGCTCGGACAACAACCATCGACGGCGGTAGTGGCGACTTTCAGAAAATTGTCGATGAATTCAGTGGGATCCATTCGGCCGGAGGAGGAGGAGAAAGGGAAAAAGGTCTCGGCTATGGCAATGAAAATAAAGGCAGCCCTTGTGAAGCTGGATTCTCCCAAATTACTTTCTTTCCAAATCACTTGAAATTGCCAAGAAGGGTATATAATTTTCTCTACTATCGAATGAGTCACACGTAGTAAAGTAAAAAAGTTTATTCTCGTCTTCATCTTACAAACTTAGTGGTATGTTTTTTTTTTTTTGGGTAAAGGTAAGAATGAACCTAGTGATATGTGTATCACATGAGAATGCATAATTCCTCAAAGCTTGATCGTTCTCACACTATTTTCTTGAAATTTATGTTGGTTTAAAGACGTGCGTGCAATTGGATTATCAGAAATGTTTCAATAATTGACTGAAGAATTAACTTCTATAGATTGGCAACAATTTGAAAAGATAAACACAAAATCTTACAATTTCTTTTCTTTTCTTTTTTTAAATTGTGCATCCCAAGAAAATCTCTTGGACCTGCCCAACACCACCAAACCCCGCATCGTGCCATTTGTCTTGTTGCTTCATTGATGAACTATCTATTTGTCACATAGCTACACACCATGACTTTTAACAGTGTCAATGACCTTTTAGAGAATCACTAAAATTAAATAGAATAATTTCAACCAAATAAATTAACCCAGGATTGACAAAGTTGGGTTTGGGCATTGGGGAATTTTAAACTCAGAAATTGGATATCACTTATTCAAATATCACTGTGTCAATAATTTTTGGCAAGACCAACTACATAGGCCAAAGGCCTAGAGTTAGTCAGTCATGAGGTTTACATGATGTTTTATGAGTGTCCAAATAGTTGAGCCTTTGTGTTTGTGCCCTTGAATTTTTCAAATAAATTAATTAATTGGGACCATGTCGAAAAAAATTCATCTATTCAGGTCTTTAATTGGTGAACAATAAATACAGTTATCACCTGAGTATAGGGATGTCCATGTCTATAATCCATCAATTCAGAATCTAACTCCAATTAGGAATGGACAAAAGTATGACTCAATTAGATCTGCTAATACTATCACTAGTCTATCAAAAAGAAGAATTCAAAGCATTATACTATGTTCTGTAGCACATGAAGGTAGTTAACCTATATGGTAGTAAGCAAGATTTAAGTCCTCAATTGAATTCTGGGCCTTTGTCCCTAGTTCATCACTTCTCAGAAAAGGTACTTCAGTTGGATTTTAGTTACAAAAGAGTATAGTTTTTCACCTCATAATCAGATTGCAAGAAATAGGGTCATGTGTTTTTCCATCTCTCTGAGAAAATGTCCCCCAATTATGCCTCTTATTGGTGGTAACAGACATTAACAGTCGGCGATATTCAACCCATCCCCCCTTCCCTTTTGTTTAGCGATTCCGAGGGATCTACTCCTCTCTCTCTCCCGCAGCAAGTCCTCCGATTGTTTGTAGATCCCTAAAGGGGAATGCAATTATTCTTACCTTCACTTGGCAGACCAACGCCGAGCAGCAGGTATGTCTACACTTTCTTTATATAAATCCAATAAAGTCTCATTTAAAGAATGAAATGAGGGGTGCTTAATAATGAATGGATCAAAGAGATTCCTTTACAGTGACAATTCGATGTAAAAAATCAACAGATGTGAAATGCAATCAAACCAATCATGAATTACTGCACATTGCGTGAACACAGGCACAAAGTCCCCTAGAACAGGTTAGGGAGTAGGCCGAAAGTTAGAAATTCGAAAAACATCCTGAACCAATAAGATTAACTTAGGATCCAACAATCTTATATGTTGGAATATAATCCAGAGAAAGTAAACTGTTTGTTGTAATTAGAACATCAATGTAAAGAAGACAATAACATATCCTCTTCTTCTTCTTTTCTTTTTTTTTTTTGTGCAAAGAAGAAAATAGAATATCATTGGAAAAATGACATAAAATTGGAGGTGAGGTACAAAATATTCGAATCTCCTTAAGGCAATTAGTTCCTGTCAATGGTGCTCCACAAATTCACGAACTATGCCTCCCAAGATACAACACCTCGAACCTATTTGGATTAATACTATACAAAAATGACTCAGTTAAACCGTTCAATTGAACCAACACACCCAAAAAATATTAGAATGGTAGAGTAATATTTCAAATTGTTCAATTGAAAAACCTTCTAATAAAGCTCTATACTCTTATTTATTTATAGAGCTTTAAAGTTCATGTACAGAAAATATACATGAATTAAATAGACGCATGTATCCAAGAGATTCATAAATCCAGAAACACGTGAATTCAAGAAATTCGTGAATTCAATAAATATATAAATTAAAAATATATGTGAATCTAAGAAATTCATGAATTTAATAGATACGTGAATAGAAAAAACGTATCTTAATTTATTAGCCTTAGTTGATTCATTAACCATGATTATAACATTATACTCTCGTAGGGCGCAATGCTCACGCGAAAGAAAACTACAACAAGTTCCCGATAAGGACATATCTCAGCAAAATTCACCAAATCAAAAAACGAAATAATAGATTTGTTTTTCTTGAACATAAAGTTAACTAGCCCAGACCCGGTTGAAACACCCCAAGCCGATTCACGAAGAGCATCAGAGGGACAAGGGCCGCGATCGAAACAACCTCGACAGCGCGATGAGCACAAGTAATGTCCGGACACATGTATCATCGAATCTCCGTTCCTAAAAATCTCACTTTAAAAGTACACAATCCATACTCTTAATCCATTCATGCGTCGACACTCATCCTCGGGGCCCGCCACTGCCCACTCTCCTCTCCATCTTCGCGCTTTATGTCTTCTCTTCTCACTCTCTCCGAAATAACTCTCGGCGAGTGGCTCGGCTCGGCTCGGCTCGGCTGGCAGAAGAAAGGACGACTCCCGCTTAAAATTTCTCACTCCTCACTTAAATATTTTGGGTTTTGTCTCTCTCTCCTCGTGAAGAGCAGAGAACGAGCTGCACTTCCCCTGTTTCCTTTTCTCAGCGCATCCCACCCCACCCCACCCCACGAGCGGCCCCCGCCTCCGGAGGGGGAGCGCCCGAGCCACGCGGCCGGCGGAGGAGGCGCGAGCGAGGACGGGAAGGCGGAGGAGGCCGAAGCGGCGCGGCGGCCGTGGAATCTGAGGCCGAGGAGGGCGGTGAACCCTCCGCCGCTGTCGTCGAGGAACGGCGAGGCGTTTCACGACGCCGCGGGCGGCGCGCTCGGCGGGGACAAGGAGAATTACGCGCAGCAGCAGCAGCAGTTGCAGCCGCAGCCGAAATCCGTGCGGTCACGAGGCTTCGTGGGGGAGGGCGAGAGGAAGGAGAAGAAGAGGAAGTTCTGGATATCGCTGTCGAAGGAGGAGATCGAGGAGGACATTTTCATCATGACGGGGTCGAGGCCTGCCTGGAGGCCAAGGAGGAGGCACAAGAATGAGCAGAAGCAGCTTGATGTATGTTCTTCTATGTGGGATATTCATTCCTCTTTCGTACGATGAATTTTCTCTTTGTTTCATTTGGTTTTCGCTTGCAGATTGTCTTTCCTGGTTTATGGTTGGTGGGGCTCACACCGGATGCTTACCGTGTGGCCAAAGCTCCGGCCAAGGTCTCTCTCTGTGTTCTAGAACTTAGGATTATGTTGCTGTCTCTGTATGAACTTGCCATGTTCGAAAGTTAATGAGTTTCGTGGCCTATTTGGTTTCAACAATGAAGTTTGTGTTTATCACTTCTGCAGAGATAGTTTGTGCTGAGGTAGAACATTTTGCCCGTTTCCTGAGCCGGAGGTTTCTCTGTCTCTGTCTCCGTCTCTCTCAACCAAATTGTCATGCTCTGGGAGTTCTCACTGTCTTCATCCTGAGAACTTTGATATTGAAGGCGTACGTCCCGGAGATAGAAGGTGTTCCCGAGCTGGAAGTCGTGATGCTTGAAGGCCTATGGAGGCTCGTAAGCATCGGGCGCTTTCACACATCAACTAGAGGTAAAATTTGGTTAGTAGGTACAGGAAAGGGAAAAGTATCGAATTGGGAAAAGGGACAAGTTATTGTTCGATTTTTTCTGTTTGTTGATCTAAATTTACTTTCCCTGCTGCGTGTTTGCTTTGTAAAGAAGTTTGGTTTTTAATTGTTCGGCAATTGCAAGTAGTACACGTAAATCTGAAAATAGAGGCCGAAGATGAACCGGCAGAGCATATTTTGGGTAATTTATGCTATGCTTTGTGCATTATGATCTCCCTTAATTGTGTTTCGAGATACCATATCGGTTGAATAGATTAAACTTCTTTACAGGCTTCTTCATATGACTACGTATGCTGACACAACAAAGCAGAGTAGCGAGGTGTAGTTCGGAAAATAAAACACCGTCCGCGCTTACTGCATTTAACTTGATTGGGCAATGCAGACCCATCGCAATTAGATTGTTGTTATGTATATGTGTAGGCTGTTGTATGTATTATCTGTCTTGCATACATGAAATGGGTGATCATGTTTGTATTTAGAAGTGCCCATCACACAATTAGAATAATCTCCCATGTGTCAATGTTCTTCATGTGCTTTAAATGCTTAGGAGATTTTTTGTCTGTGGTTCTGTTGTTATCAGAAGTACTTCTCATTAGAAAATTATTGCCTTTCGGGATAATTTTTTAGACGTCTATTAGGCATTCTCTTTTGCACAATTCCCTTAGATTTAATCCTGAGGTTCCCTAACCTGCAGAAACTCTCTTCAACTTTTGCAAATAGTTTTGCAAACTTTTGGCATCTATCGGTAGATATGATGACCAGCTAATGATCTTAAGGCACTCTTAGCTGTTTTGACCTCTTTCAGCTCTGTCTCTACTCATTTGATATTGGAAATATTGTGTCGATGATCACAAATGAGTTTAGTCATGGGCATGGATACGTTCATGTGCACAACACTGTATTAACACTTTTTTTTCTGCTGAAAAACACTTGCTTAAGAAAATATACATACAACAGCACTTTTCAACTTCCATTGCTTTCCTTTAATCTGTTTCAGTTAAGAATTTTCCAATAAATCTGATTCTGCTTTATTGTAAGGCATATTCTTATATTTCCTTATGCCAGGGTCTGCTTAACATCGGTTTTAGGTTGGAGCTTATTGAGCAACCAATAACCATGCTTGGAAATAGTGATGAACTTCAGGATCTTACTTTATTTGCTGGCTCTAGGGACGGCAGTTTTCATTCAGTCTCATAATTCGGTGAGCTCTCGTGTCATGATGCCTTTTGAGGCCATGGATTCTCTCGAGGTCCTTCCTTATCCTGCTGGAGTACAAAATCCATCACGTGTGGTGTCTTGATTACGTCCATGAATAGTTGAACTGTAGCTAGCTTTGCTAGAAGTGTTCTTGAATTTTAGACTTTTTTTGAGTGCGAACCGATTCAGCCGGCTTGACTATTTTTCAGAGCAGTTTCCTGCAGTGGGACATTTCCCTAAGAGGCAAAATTAATGCCCCTTTCATTATCCATAAGATAGATGATCCTCTGTCTCATCTTCACCATGTGATACCTCCATGCTTGATTTGAATCATTTATGGCATGCGCACCCGATTGCTGAGCTATTCATCTGATTATTTAGCTGGAGATCTGAATCACTGCGATGACATGTGCCATTGAGGCTTGAGTATTGGTTGCACGTGTCGGTGTCTGTAACTTAATCGATTACTATGTGGAGAAATAAACTCTTTTTCTTCTTGTGCTTCCTCAAAATCTTGCTGACGAACTAAGCACATTCCTTGTCGGCAAGATTTTGTTGTGTCCGTTTTAGGTTTTGGCAGCGCCGGAAGACATCTTTGCGAAGAGAATGTATTTATTTAAATACATTATCAATTGTATTAGTTAAATAAATAATAACTTCTAACAGTTGCGAGAAATCAACCTTTTGATGACACTTGTGCTTCTTAAACATCCCTCTATCCTTTAATAGCTGTCACAAATGTGATGATGTTTCCATCATGGCAAAAGTTCTACAAAATGTGGAGAAAAAATTTATTGGATGACTCTGAATACGGGTAGAACTGGCAGATGTATCCATTAGGGCTTCAATGGAAGGGAAGTCATCTAAATTTTGGTCCTTGCAGCTCTATCTTTGATTGTGACTTTCGTAACATGGTAATGCATTATAATGTAAGCTTACAAGTTCAAGAAGCTTGTTGAGGGTACTTTTCTTACTAGAATAGTTGCTTTTAGTTTGTCAAATGAGAAAGCACTACCTCATTTGTGTTAAAAGAGAATAACGCATCTGTTGAATAACACATCTGTTGAAGTAACTCACCTCACATGTCTACTGGGTTTATATGGGCCTTATATTCATGTGGTCTCCTTACACTTACCAGCTTAAACTTTTGGGTTGGACATTTTAACAGCATCAAGGTTGGTTTTTGACAGGCCTGATAAAAAAGAAAGAGATCGTAATTCTCTAATCTTTGTCATTGATTTGTTGAGCAGTAACTAAACACACTTGCAGACACTACCATGTGTACATGTTTCCATGTCTAATATATTTTGAAATGGGTAAAATGGTATTTTAAATCTGTCTTTTGCACCAAAAAGAAGAAAGGAATGAGTAAATTTTTGCATTTCGTATGTGACTAGAAAATTAGGCATAGCATTTCCAAATTGCAAAGTACATTAAATCTGTCGAATTGATCATAAATGGCAGTGGCATGGAATGAGTGAATGTGATTCAAGTTTGAATTGGAATTAAAGGATTCTGAACCCACCCTGTAGGAGCACCTCATCTTGTGTGATTAAATATGAATGTCAGAGGTTCTGTGTGGATCCTAATTTAATCTTTCGGTGAAGATTGCAGCTGTAGGGGAGACGATTGTTGCACAATCAAGATAAGATCTCTCCAATGAGTTATGTGATCTCTATAGCATCAAATATGAAGGTATCCAAACTTTCTTGTATAATGCATTTACCTCTCTAAATTGATGATGTGCATGCATTCTATGGAAAACATTTGTATCTTTCCCAGTTCAAACTTCAGACCAATCCTGCTGGTCCTCTTCAAGTAAACTGGAATAGCATACGATGTAGATACTATATATTTTCTCTTGGAAGTTTAGGAGTCAGAGGGAATTGGTGTGATGAGATAACATAAAGTCCTATTCAGATTTAACTTTGATTTTTGAGTTACAATGATACCCGACGGAAGTCATAAGATGTGATCAATTTCCTTTGCTAGACAATAAGTATATCTGGTTGTACTTGGATGTTTTTCCAGGGCAGTATCAAAACTTTTGACTTTACTTTCCTCTTTTTATTCAGGCCAGCCTTAAAATATTGGACTTTAGCATATAGCTTCTACAAATTTTTTGCCCCTTTCTCCACTCACTCCATTACTTTCGTCTACTTATTTACAGCTCTCTCTTTTCCTGCTAAATTTAATTTTTGGCATATGAATCAAGAAAAGTGGCATATGATAACTATTTCAGTAAAATACATAACTCCAAAAAGCATTGGAATATTTACTTTAATATCAATTTTTTGTCAGTTTTATCCACCAAAAGATTGGCTTGTGGAGTCATCCTTGCCTTCTAAATTTAATCCCAGCATCATCCATGCAATACTAGAGAAGCTTTCTTCAAGAAACTTCCAGTAAGATCGTCTCATCCTGCATCCGTTGATATGTGCATATTAGATATGTCCTTTCCTCTTATGGGCATCTTGGAGAAAGAAGCTATAACAGTCCTTAGTTATTTTTGTTTCTGAATATATACCATAGCAACTAGAAAGCATCGCGAATGTTTCAAACACATTGACATAATGGATTTGCTGGTACACCATCAAATTTTCATCATTTATTTACTTCCATATTTATGAAAGTTACTGCATTCAGGAAAAGGATAAAACGCGTATTTTTACTCTGAGTGACATAGGATTGCATTGTCAATCTTTTTTTTTTCCCTTCAAAACCCCCCTTCTTTTATAATGCTTTCGTCGCTAGCTTCATTTGCTTGCAGAACTTTTAATGCTGAGAAGTTGGGCATTTCTTGTGAAATTTTGGGAGTTTGGTCGCTGACTTGTCCTTTCAGAGATTTGATGGAAGTCATGAGTTTGTGAGGTCTTGGTTCTTGTCATTGAGCCCTCTAAAGGACGTCGTTAGTAGTTTAACCACGTCGAAGGAGCTTCTGAAAGTTCATTTCCGGGTCGGTGGTCTCGAGAAGCAACATAAACCGACTATAGCCCTCGTCTCAGCCTTAGGAGTTGAGCTCGATCGTTCCATCATCCAGGTTGAGCAGTTGAAAGGCGTCTTGGAGAAGAAAGGAGCGGGAACGAATCTGCACTGCCATTTCACATATGGCAGAGGAAGTCGACGTGGAAAAGAAATTGAGAAGACAAACGGAGAGACTAAACAAGAAGCTTGGCCAAGAACTGGCTGGCATGAAGTCATCTCTTTCCAAGGCGATGAAAGAGCTCGAGAGTGAGAAGAGGGCTAAGGAAATATTGGAGCAGGTCTGCGACAAGTTAGCGAGAGGGATTGGAGAGGACCGGGCGCAAGTGGAAGAATTGAAGAGAGAATCTGCCAAAGTCCTTGAAGAGGTGGAGAAGGAGAGGGAAATACTTCAGCTAGCGGATGTTTTGCGCGAGGAGAGAGTGCAGACGAAACTTTCAGAGGCCAAGTGCCATTTTGAAGAGAAGAATGCCGCCGTCGAAAAGCTGAGGGCTCAGCTCGAGGCCTACATGAGATCCAAAATGAGTAAAGATGAGAATTCTCCGAAATCAGAGAAAGCCAAGGAGCTCGAGGCGTTCTTGAGCGACAAGATCAATCTTGAATGCGCTGAAAACGAATTATTCTGAGAAAATAAAGAAGCTGATGGAGAGAAGTGCGAAGGAAATGAATCCGCAGAAAGCGATCTTCATTCGATCGAATTGAACATGGACAACAACACCAGGAGCTACAAGTGGAGCTACGCGCATGACGATACTAATCAAGAGAACTCGAAATGGGTCTCGGTAGATAATGAGTTCAACTTCAATGGGAGGAGATCTTCATCCGACAAAATTCAATGGGAGAGCATCTCCTTAAGAAGAGGAAACTCTAAAGGGGCGAATCTTCACGATGGTGCCAGAACTCATGACAACCTGAATGGGTTCAACGCAGGGATACTAATAGAGTTCTTCTCGCCGGCTAAAATGGACAGCAACAAGGAAGACGAAACCAGAAGAAACAGAGCGCTCGCAGGCCTGAAGGACCATCAGCTGTCGAATTTCGCCAATCCGATCAGGCCATGGAGCCAGTCCTTGCCTCTGCAAGATCACGGCATGGAGAGTTGGACCGTGGGAGAGTAATGAATGCAAAATCGAAGCGAGTCAGGATTAAAGAGTTTTTCTCCTTCTTCTTTTTGCGCTCATCTCCATGTCAGGCAGGGAATACTAGAAATTGCTAGCGAACGATGTCCTCACGTTAGTCCTATTCGAGAATTTTGATACTATAATTGTATGTGTTGCTGGTCTAGTGCTGATGTTAAAAACCATCCCAATTCGCAATTTTAGTTCTTGCTGCTAAGTACCAGTTTGATGTTGCTGCTGTCCCAGTTTGCAAGACCGGTGTCATCTGCCTGAAAGAACTTAAAATGAACTTTTCCACGAGAGTTATGATCAACATGAGAGAATAATTCCACCTATGCTCTTCATCATTCCATGTGCTCCTTAACAACTCATTTCGTCGTCAACTGGCCGAACAGATTCTCTGGCATGAGAGCCAGCATTTGTTATAAGACAAACCACCTGTTAAAATAAGACCAGGTGCATGGAACTGGAAAATATTGAAACGGCGAAACCCCAACCCTCCAAAAAAAAAAAAAACTCATCACGGATCTACCGAAAGAAAAGATTGAATTAATTCATGAGAAAAGTCATTATGTTCTTATTTCATTGCCAAGATACAGACTAGTTTCGAGAGTCCTACTGCACAAGCTAGACATGTTTACTGTGCAACTGAAATATAACATTGCTTTCTCTACTATCAAGCAGGAAGTATTTATGAACTATGTTGCTTGCAATCAGAATTTACAATAGCCCATGAAGTCGAAAAAGTTGAACAAACAATCAGGAGTCCAAAAAGTTGAAACAAACAATCAGAAGGTTCCCACTGGGACCAACATTTGCTAGGCGTTATTTGCCATGATTTGGACCTGGCTCCGTGAAAGAAAACATAACCTATTTGTGAGGGCCTTCAGGCTTCCTGGATGTCGATGTAAAGGTAACTGGGTTACTCGGATGGTCCCTCACGGTCAGGCTAAGCACCTCAGGCCTTGAATAATGCCCAACCACATCAAAATCAAACTTGGCCCGCGCTATTTCTCCAAGGTCTGCACATCATTACACCATAAGTAAATCAAGCTCATGAGGAAAAACCTGAAGCCCTCACAACTAAAATGAGATCATAATCTCCTTGGTTAGCTAACTTCCAGAGATTTAAAGTGCAC
>SMSX01018101.1:0-14378 GCA_026573535.1 Eucalyptus polybractea | reverse complement strand
TGATGTACATATGCGCTTTTAAAAAAATCATGTTTGTCCATAAGTTTCATTCATCACAATAAAGGAAAAAAAAAAAGACTGCTGGGAACTTATGGTCTTATTTTATACCATAATCATCTATAGTGACTGTACATGAGTTCGCTGAAAAAGGGGTATCCATTACTTACAATTGAGCTTAACCCCGCTTTTTTGGGATCAGATTGCCTTATTCCATCTAGCAATCGCATCATGAGTATAGCTAATATTAGCAAAATTCTGCTGGCTGCAATCGCCAAAAATATGCTCTCTATGTAGGGAATTCTTGCCTAGACCTAGATCTGTATACCCGATGCGATGAGATGAATAGGATTTGGACAAGAAATTTTCTTCCATCTATGCAATAACCTCCATTAGAATTTAATGAATCACACTCCATTAAATCAAGTAAAATGGTGAAAAGTACAGCCTAATAATTTCAAAGGCATAATTTACCATGACATATTGATAATAGTAGGTATTGATTAAAAATTTACCAGCAGTCTAAATATACACATTTCAGATATTATTATCATATTAATAAAATTTGACAAACTTTTGGATAGTTACCAAAATTATTTGAATGTCATCTACTAATGCGTATATGCAAATACCAATGTAATACAAATATCTATCTATCTTTTATAATCTCAAAGTCATATTATACGATGTTGAGGAAAATTTATTAGTAAAATCGAAATCAATGGCACAGTATCCAACACAATACATACAGACATGAAACCGACTCACCGAATGTGAACTTACGAGCGATGTCGCGAAAAGATTAATTTTAACATACTAATTTGTTTGAACAATTATCAACTCCGTTTTCTAGCCATGCATGTTTATTTGGATTTCCATATCAGTGAATAGTTTTGTTTTTTAACTTTTCCACCAAAACATAAAGTATATTTCAACCTTCAAAAAGTTTTGAAAATATTATACGTGAGTTTATGTGTTAACGTTTGAGTATGAAGAAATTTTTAAGAGTTTTAAATTTAAAAAAAAAAGTTAAAAGTGTGCAAACGGAAGATTTGACTTAAGCAAAATATTTAAAAGTAAAAGTCATCAGGGACATAGAAGTGATTGATGAAAACATATATTTCAATATAGATTGAGATATTCTTATAAGATTTCCAAGACAATACACATTCAAAGTTGACCACCCAAAATATTCAAAACCAACCAAAAACCAAAACCACACAAATCCTGAGCAAGATGCTAAATTGAGTTTATAAGGAGGGACAACTTGATCTTTCCAATTCAAAGTATTTATATGTATAGATGTTGAAAGTTATCGTTGGGTCAATAACAAGATATGTTTTTAGTGTTTTGCCCATAAGAAAAGGACCCAGTCCAAGATCAGTATAAGCACCCCTCAACAAAATTGAACAACAAATGATACACTTATTCATGGAAGAGATGATGCAACAAACTTTGATTAACAACTTGAATACGTGAGTCAAGTTTAGACATTTAATAAAAATGTATAACATGACTTACAACTCAGTTTCATAAACGAGTTCTATATTGAGATTCCGTTGACTTGCAAAGGCCCGAATACTTGAACTGACTGTTAGTTTTATATTGGGATTACATGAGCTGGCCTGTGTAAGGAAGGGAAACGTCCTTCTTTCTTTTTTCTCTTTTGAAAAAATAAAAGAAAATATCTTGTCTTACATGTGAAATACAAGGTGGGGGTGAAGTCGGAGCGTTTTACGAGCCGCTAAATCTGAGTCAAGCAAGGAAGAGCTCATCGCTTCATTGGTCTTAGTATTTAAGAAAAATGATATTGATTATTGCATCGAGAGAGGAGATGCTTCCCAATATACACTTTTTGATTATCGCTTTATACTACACTACGGTTGTAAATTTTTACTTAAAAGGCTTCCTTATAATGCCTGCAAAGTATTGTTTCCTTGATGCATGTATACTCTATTGATGGATAGTTGAGACGGTAGTTTTATAATTTCGGGAAGCGACAAATGGAAACCGAGCAAAAACACGGCATCATCTCTTTTGCTCTTTTCAGGTTGATATGGATCTCTCGACAATGATCGTGAGGATTGTGTTTCTGAGGACGTCACTTCTCCATTACCAAAATGAACTATGACTGATCACCTCATCCACATGGTCAGGGAAATAGGTTGTCCGACTATTAGAACGAACAAGCTGGAAAAACATAAATGTTTATATGTTTAAAGTGCAAGGCTAACGATCCTCATTTGTTTAGGAAGAAAGAAGATTGAGCAGTCGAAGCATGTGAAAGCATGTGCATCTGACTTGATGGCATTGTCTCTGTCTGTTGAGGAGGACACGGAATGGCAGTGCCTGTCTCGTTTCCGTCCGCTGTATGACATCAAACTCTCGACGTCTTGCGAACGCATGCACTGTGATACACTTACTGATGCGCAATTAAATGCCACTTGGACGGACAATGGCCAGTGAAGTTAAGACTTTGGATCTGGACAGTAATAAAATAAGAACGGTAGCTGACTTGATTATATGGTCTTCGCCTTTTGAGTAACAAACGCAATGGCACTGTCAGCTGTAAAACAAAAAAGTGGTAGGACAATTGATTTTAGAGCATCTACAATAATGTGTCAAATCCAGTGAGGCGCTGGATTTGTGTTGGGCTTACGCAATTAAAAGTATCGTCCCGGATTTAGACAAAAAAAAAAAAAAATCCTCCGTCTGAGTCATAATCTCCATTTGATTTTTATGGTTCACATCCAATAAATCATATACGGCCGTGGAACACAACCTAATAATTTGAGAGACATAATGTAACGTGATGAATTAATAATAGTCGGTATGATTAAGAACTTAGCAGCAATCTAAATATGCACATTTTAAAGACTATCGTCATATGAAATCTCTCAAGCTTTTGGATAGTTACTAAAATTATTTGAATGGTATCTACTAATGCATATGAGCAATCAACCATGTGATATGACTATGTACCAATCTCTAATAATATCGGAGTCAATAATGTAAAATATGAATGAATTATTTACCAGTACAAATTGAAATCAACGACTTGTTGTCTTGCAAGATAAATACAAATGTGAAAATTATTACTTTAATGTGACCGTATGAGCATGTCGTGCAAAAGTGAGCTGTAACATATTAACTTTGTTTGGACATTTATCGACTTGGTTTCAAAGGTGTGCATGGTTGTTTCGTTTCAAATAAAAGCAGATATTATTTTTTTTACTTTCCTCGAGATTAAAATATTATTTAAATACCAAAAAATGAAAAAAAAAAATTGTTCGTGTTCCTATGAAAGAAAAAAATTGCACGTGTAAAGTGCAAGATTTAAATTAAGCAAAAAAGTTCAAAATAAAAGTCATCCTAGATATATTAGTGATTGATGAAAACACATCAATACGAATTGAGAACTTCTTATCAGTGATCCAAGACAATACACAAATCCAAAGTTGACCACCCAAAATACTCAATGCCAATTAAAAACCAAATCATTTAATAGATGTTGTAAGTAGTCATTGGGTCAACAGTAAGATACATTTTTAAGTATTTTCCCATATAAGAAAAGGAGCACCACCTAACAAGATTGAACAAATGAAATCCCGATTCATAGAAGATATGATGCAACATATTTTGATTAATTACTTAGAACATGTGAGTCGTGATTATATATTTAATAAAGATGCATCACATGATTCACACCTTGGTTTCTTAAGTTAGTGTTATATTGAGATAGCATAGCCCACAAAGGCCCAAGTACGTACGTTGACTGTCAGTTTTATATTTAGATCACATGCATTGGCCTGAGCAAGGAAGGGGGGGAATCTTTCTTCCTCTTTTATTTTTTTTTATTTTCTTTTGGAGGAATAAAAGAAAATTTTTGTGTTAATTAACTGTCGGAGCATTTTATGATCCACTGAATCCGGGTCAAGCAAGGAAGAACCGATCGCTCCGTTTGTCCTAATAATTAAGTAAGAAATATTCATTATTACATTGAGGGAAGAGATGCTTCCCAAAATACACTTGTAAATTTCTATCTATGAGGTTTCCTTGTAATGTCTACAAAGCAAAATTTTTAAATACATATATACTCTGTTGACTGATAGTTGAGATGATAGTTTTGTTGTCCGCATAATACAATACCATTTGTTGTAACCGATAAAATTAAACAAAAATAATAACTCTGAAAAAGCATTAACACAACTCAAATATACTTACTTTTTCTTTTCTTTTCTTTTTTTGTCAAAAGAACACTTCTTTCATTTCCATAGAAATACAAGAGAGAAACATTGCAATCCAATTGCAAATCAATACAAATCCTAGATGATTTAAAACAAAAACAAGCTTCAAATAGCAATATGAATTATCAAAACAATGTTAGGGATTACATGCTCAAAGAGCATATTTGTTATTTCTTCAAACCAAAATTGGCAGCCGATCACCAAGTCCCTCCTCAATAATGAGCACAAATTGAGACCTCCAATTATTACTATGCTTTGCCTTTCAACAGTACGTGTCTAGGTTCGACATCCCCAACATTAATGCCTTTAAGAGTAACAAGATTGAACGAGTACGGATTTGACAACTGAGAGCACAAGCTTCACAAAACTCTTCCAATGTCCTTTGAAACTAGACTTGTACACAATCGCAACTTGAGGGAAGTGAAACTCCAATATAATATATGCAAAAAAGACCCCAAATCTAGACTTACTTGATTGTTATAAAATTATAACAAATTAAAGAGAAGGTGAGGTACCGATTAAGGAGACTCACTAAGGCCTCACCAAGGCAATTAGTTCATGCTAATGGTATTTTGTAGATTTACAAACTATGCCTCCCAAAATAAAATGCCTTGAACCTATTTGTATTATCATTACACAAACAGGACTCAATCAATCAATTTCCATAAAAAAGTAAAATATAAAGGACTCAATCAAACTTTTCCTCGAACTAGCGCACCTCGAGAACAACTTCTTATCACTAAAGAGACACGTCTTTGTAAAGGCAAAGAAAATTGCTACAGAAATCTAAAAGGATATGAACAGAAGAGTCATATCTGTTATGCTCATATTTGTGGAACCATTAACCCATATTTGCGACAAGTTTTATAATTACAGGAGCGATAAATTTGAACTAAGCAAAATCATTGCATCATCTCGTTTGCTCTTTTCAGGTAGACATGCATCTCTCGGTGATAGTTGTTCTCTAAGGACGTCACTTCTCCGTTTCCAAAATGATCTATGACTGAATAACCCATCCGCACGGTTAGGAGAATGGGCTCTCCATTACTTTGGTGATTCGGTGAAAGATTATTGAATTGTTGACTGACTTTCGGCACATGGGAAACCATTATAACTAACAAGCAAGGAAAAAAAAATGTTTTTATGTTTGAAGTCCAGGGCCAAGTAACCTCGTTTGTTTAGGAAGAAAAAAGATGAAGCAATCCAAGCAAGTTGTCAAAAAGTCCAACCCAAAAGCGTTGTCTCGGGTTAAGACAAAATCAATTGAGAAATTTGTGTGCTCATATAGATTCATATCGTGAGTTATTATCAATTTGTATTAAATTCAACTTTGTCATGGTGATATCAGAAAATGGTTTTATTATGAGTTTACATAAGTTGTAGTAAAATTGAGAAGAGCTTGAAAACTATGACATTGTAAGGGCAGAAATTTTATTGACACATCGTTTTAATAATAAATTTTTATTAGAAATTTAAAAAAAATATATTATATCTATTTTTATGAAGAGCTTTATTATGGATTTGTATTAACGATAAAGTTGCGGTGATGTACTACTCCTTTCGAGATAGAGCATTGGAGATATTGACTCTACTATCTCACCATTCCCCATTTACCTAAACATCTATGTATAATTCGTTTTTCTCACATCCACGACTATAAATAGTGCATGCACCTTTAGTTTTCCCCACACCACACCACTGCATCCTCTTCCTTCCCTTCTTTGCTCTTTATAAACATTCACTCAACCCTAGACACACTCTCTCTCTCTCTCTCTCTCTCTCTGAGATTCAAAATGGACAACTTCATTAACCAGCTCCTAGGGAAGACAGACCAGCGCATGTGGACCAACCTGCTTGCTTCTTTCGACGACAAGAAGTTCATGAAGGAGATGGTGAACACTCACGCTCCTGAGGAAGGAGACGTGGATGTTCAGTCTCTCTTCCATCTCGTCGAGAACACCCTTCAAGGAACAACTGCTATCGTCGACTCCATCGTCAACCCTAAGGTAATCACCAACGTAATGCAATAAATTTGGGGAATAATTGCTTATATAACATCAGTGTTTAAACACTTTCCACTAATGACCTTCTCTTCCATTGATCTAATGGTCAGTGAAAGGCTAGTTGTTATAGTCCTACAATTAAGGTTAGACTGCACGTGGACATTTTTCTTTACCCTAATAGTGTATGCTCCGATTTTGCTGAATTTTGCATGTGTGATTACATTCATTCTGCGTGATACTTCTTTTGTGTTCAATTCCTTGCTTAGTTAAAAAAGAAAACTATTGATGGTCATTTAAAAAAACGAAGTTGGGGCGCAGTGGATAAAAACTCATAAGTAAATTTATTGGGATTCCAATCTTATTTGGTTTACGTTTTCTTATTATTCCTTGCAGTGATAATCTTGATAGAGCATAAAATGAAAATGATTTTTCATTTAATAATATACTTTCGACTATTTTATAAACAAACCTCCTCCCTTTTTTGAGGTGGCTGAAACCATTTTAATATTAAGACTTCTAATGAAATGGTGATGATACGATTATCGATCAGCTTATGCTTTTTCTTCATGAGAACGTTGAGAGAAAGATATATATTGTTTAGATAAGTAATAAACAAAAAAACAAGTCAAATTAGATTTGGGATTGTTAGAATCTGATCCACATTGAACCTCGTACCTACAAGTGATAATATATTAAACTGGCTACGTGGACCACGTTTGCTTTTCTGGTTGCTTTGCTCTTCCAATGGCTGAAGGAGAACAAGAAAGGTGAAACAATTATTCTCAAAAGAGGTATTAAAATATCCATGAACTGTAAAAAACACTAATCTAAGCAATAGTATAATAAACCTCGTTCCTGGAGGCGATAGTGCATTGAATGACCTCCACGGGGCCCGCGTGCTTTTCTGGTTGCTCTGCTGCCGACGGAGAACCAGATAGGTGAAACAATTAGGGTTAGAAGGTGCTGCATTATTCATGTACTTTAAACAAGCACTAATCCAAGTAATTATGCATTTCGATAAAGGGATACGTTAAAAAGTTCAACTCAGAAACTTAAATTACATAACTCAATTGTCAAGCGACATGAGACAATACTTTTAATAGATCTTTTGTTTTTTCTGTCACAATTTTTTTGGCCACTTTAAGCTCAAGTTTTTTACTGTCAAGCCATTTTTTATTATTGTTATTTTTTTTTTTTTATGATTCGATGTATGCATAAACCGTTTATCACATACACCACTTTCATCGTCTTGACATGAGAGTTTTAATTTAGAAAAATTTACCGGCTACCCCAATCAATGGATATAGATAGGAGGTTATGTAACAAATGTGTTAAACAAATTATGTAAATGACTAGTGCTTTTGCAAATGAATAGCATTTGTCCACGCTTACCGAAAATTGTTCTTCCGACTCATTAGGCCGGAGGAGATTTTCTGGCCATTAGGTTGCAGCCCTATAATCATGTGCATTACACGGTAACTACTCTCTTTATATCCTTTGGTTAGAAAAGTTATTCCGTTTTTTGTATGAACTGACAATGGTTTACACCAAACTTTGCTCCCTGAATTGATCATGGATTTTATTTTTTTTTTGGTCAAATAATTGATCATGTCTTGAGATAACGAGATCCTTCGTGAGTATTGGGTCTGACTTAGATTAATAGTGAAAACTAGCCTTTTTTAAGAATAAAGTGATCTTCGTCGTAGGGCACTCAGGGATCTGGAAGCCCTGATTTCAAGCCTCTAAAAGAGGGCTTCAATCCACCTTTAGCAGCCATCAACGAAGTGGTTTGTCAGGTATTTCATATTCTCCCTCGCAGTAATTGATTTCTTTCAAGTCTACTTGTTTTTGTTCGTTTTCTAGTTTTTCCGTGTGCATGTGCTTAAACTAAACATATGAAGCTTTAATATTCTGAAATGTTCGCATTCTAGCCTGCTGTTTGGAGGTTGCAAATAACTGATCTCTTGCATCAACTTGTTGTCCTGTCATCAGCTCACTTGCAAGGCATTAGACACCAAAAATTTGCGCCAAACACTGGTCTCGCTCTTTCACCAGCTGTCGAGCTTCTCATGGGTTAATAAGGTTCTGATTGCCCTTTCATCACTTGCTGTATTCTACGGTGACTTTTGGCGACTTGCTCGGGTTGAACCATCAGACAAACTCGCGGAATCTATGGCCATACTGAAGGGGGTGCCTGCGATCACCAAGCCCTCAGACCTGCAAAAGATCTCACTTTTCGGTGTTCTCAACGAAATGATCAAGACCACCCTGAATATGACCCAATGCATTGTGGATTTTGAGCATGAATCTAAAGATTTTCCCCAGTTATCTACGATGATTGATGTTGCGAGCAGCGTTTATCAGATCATCATCAGCATCCTTGCTTGCTCTATTCAGTTCACTAGCCTCATTAGAATTGTCCATGAGTATGTTTAACTAGTCAGGCACAATAATTTTATTTATTTATTTTATTTTGTCCTTGCTTCCGAAAGAGTTTGCTTTTTTTTATTATGGTAGATAATAATTGATGTCTAAATTATTTTAAGCTATTCTAATTACAATATGTTTTCAAATTTTCGTTTTTCACGAGAGCGAAGAACTCTTTCTTGTAGAAGAAGAATTCAACTTCGAATTGCTTGATATGTTTCCGAAAAGGCGCAAGAAGCAATTTTAGTTTTAAAAAAAGAAAAAAGAAGATCAAGCTCGGTGAGAATAAATGTGCATGAATTGGAATGACTCACGCCTCTAAGAGGATTTTCTTTTTGTTGTTTTTTCAGCAACAAGGTAAAAGATCTGTCTGCCTTTGCTCGGAAAGTGAACATGGTCCACCACAATATCAAACAACATTACGAAGATTTTTCACAAAAAAAGGGTAAAATATGTTCTTTTTTTTTTTTTCTACTTAATTAAAGCCCTGAATAGATTGGGCTAATCGTCTGGTAGACTTATTTTTGGCATGATGCAGAGGAAATTAAGGAGTATCATAGGCTGCTGCGAATCATTAATGCCCCTACCGATAACGTGGAGCTGATCAAGGCCTTGCTTTACATCAAGGATGATCCTCAGCCTCTCTTCATTGGCTCAAAGAAGGCAAGGGTTCATGTCTCCAGCTTTCTCTAGTTTAACATCACTCTATGTTTCGAGTCCAATACATCGAGATTTTGCACAACATGCCATTGTCGTAAGATCATCTTTCTCCAAGAATTTCATCTCATATATTTGTTGGAATCGAACACAAAAATAGTTTCCATGAGTTGCGCAATCAATAAAGAGCACGTGATGCACCAGTGTTTATAATTCACCTTGTTTGTTTTATAGGATAAGGTCGAGTCGCTCCGAAGGAAGAATGTGTTGCTTCTGATTTCGGACCTCCAATTAACCTCTCATGACCTCTCGATCCTCATCAAGATCTACGAGGAGTGCAAGTTCCATGAGGAGGGCTACGAGATCGTGTGGGTCCCTATCATCGAACAAGAATGCGAGGACGTCATCAAACGGTTCCAGAACCTCCAGTTGCAAATGCCGTGGTGCTCGGTGCACTCCCTAAAACTTATCAACCGGGTGGCCATCAGAATCATTAAAGAGAAGTGGCATTTTAAGCAAGACGCCATTGTGACAGTACTGGATCCACGAGGAGGAGACTCAAACGAAAATGCCATGAGCATGATTAGAATTTGGGGGAGGGATGCTTTCCCTTTCACCGGTGCAGTAGCAGCAGATATCTGGAAGAGGCCTGGTATTAACTGGTTTGAGCTTTTAGCGACTGACTTCATTTTTCCAGGGATACAGGAAGCTGTAAGTTTTTGTTCTCCTTCTTCACGTTTCTTTTTACCCTTTTGCTTTTTTTATACAACTAGGGTGCACGAATGTGGGTGTCAAAAGAAATTATGATCTTTGAGTTTGCTTATTAGAAGGTGAAGTTAGTTAATTTGATGCAGCAATAGAAGATCTGATTCAAACTTAGAATCTGCAAGACATACCTGGGGTAAGACAAGAACTATAAAAGATTATTCTACACTATCGTTTCGTCTATTCTTTACTATTATAAATGGTCAATATTTATGTCATATCTGAGTAGGCTTAGGCTTTACTGGAACTTTTGTACAAAAATTTTGAGAATGTAAGATGGTTGTATAGTTTGATTTACAACATAAAAGATATATGAAAAATGAGCATAAGTTATTTTTCATTGACAAAGACATTGTCTCTTATCAGATCAAGGCTGAGAAGTACATCTTCTTGTATGGAGCGGAAGAACCCAAGACCATCCAGGTGATCGAGGACTCGCTAAAGAAGATCGATGACAAAGCCATCGTCGCCTTCAATGTCACCAAATCGCAGTTCTTTTGGAACCGCCTCAAGAGCTGCATGCTTTCGAAGCTACAAATCGGAGGGGACTTGCACGAACCCATTATGCAGGACATCCTCAGGCTCTACACCTGCTTCAAGAAGGACGGCGGGTTTACGGTCCTCACGAAGGGATCGCGGGTCGTGATCAACGACTCCCACGTTTACGTCACGATGGTTCTGGTGCAGTACGAGACGTGGAAGAAGCACGTGAACGTGAACGGGAAGACGTTCGACATGGTCTTCAAGGAGCAGTTTGACCTGTTATACGTCCCCCCGAGGTGCCACCACTTCTATATTCCGAACATGGTTGGCTACATCCCAGAGGATGTGAAGTGCCCGATTTGCCCGGGCATGATGAACAACATTGTCAAGTTCGAGTGTTGCCATGGTGCACATTAGTCGAGCAATGATGAGAGCGTGCTCTGTGAGTGCCCTACGTACCGCTGGATGAAGGAATAAAGAGGGCTTGCTTATTGTCAGCCCAGCCCTCCTCCCTGAACTTTTGCCTATGCAGAATAACGTACGGAACAACTATGTTCCTGTACTATCTCCATGTAAAACGTTTCCCCTTGGACCGTTTGTTTTTGTTATTGTTATCAATAAAATTGCCTCTCCGAGCGCTTTCGCCTCGTGACAATGAAATTGCCACATGGCAAGCTTCTATCACACTGCAAATGACAGACTTCGATGTCCTACGTATAAGCTTAGAATCGAATTTGACTTTAAATTTACTCATCCGACCTTTTATAACTTATGGTCGATTGGAGGGTGGTGTGACTAGTGTTCGGCCTTTTAACCCAATTTGGAGCAAAAAGTTGTGATAGTTAAAAAATAAAATAAAAATATTAAAAAATTAAAAGAAATTAAAAAATTATACAAGTTTACAAAATGTGTTTCTGTTCTTTTTTTATTCCAAGAACATAAATTTTGTGCAATTACCAAACGCATTTTTCTATTAAAAAATTATTTTCCGGCACACAAATAATTTTTTTTATTTATGTTCCTAAGAACAATTTTTGACAGAAACGTTATCAAACGCGCTTTAAGCAACAGGTGTCGACGCCTGAAAATTAGCAATCCAATCAAAATCGGCCTTTAGTTAGTTTTTTTTTTTTCAATTACGATTGTGAATAAATAAATCCAAGGAAGATACATAAAAGAAGAAAAGAAAAAAAAGCGGAACTCTGGCCGAGGAAAATAGCCCATTTGTATGAGAAATCATATTGAACTTAAACACCAAGGACGGAATTGATTTTAATTGGTCCGCTGAGTAAAAAGGAGCTGGGCCCATCCCTCTTTTGACTAGATTTCTATCGCTCGTGCTCTCTTCGAACGGCGGAGGACGAGCAGACGTGCGCGTGATGGATGGCGGCTGTTCTTAGAGACTCTCTCCGTCACCGGAGAACTGCCACTGATGTCGCCTTCCACCATTCCCGCAATAACAACTCCATCAAACTCTTCTTCCCTATTTTCGGCCCGATTTGAGGAAGAATTTTTTTTTTTATCGGTCCTAATTTACTTTCTATTCTAATTTTAACTCTTAAACTTTTGTTTTACCTCATTGCAGGATATGGGAGTTGAAACTCACTCTTGAAATTAATTCGTCTCCATCCCAATCCTCCTGAAAATGTGGGATTCGAACCTCTTACCTCCCTTTTCTATATTGAAAGGGTGGCTACTAGGGTAAACTCTAGTGATTACTCGAGGAAGAGTTTGAATCGCGGCTTTTATTGTCGTTCTCCTAGTTCAAGCATAAATCATTGTAGGTATGCATATTTTATTCAATCAATTCGAATATGTTTTGTTCTCGTCTTTTGTTTTTTTCGAGAGTGAAAAATAGCATTACTCTAAATCTGGAAATGCGCTAGTGTGGAAATCGATTATTATATGATCTGTTGTTATGATCTAGACTCATATTAATGCTGATTGTGAAGATTATAAATGAGTCATTGCTTCAATTTTGCACGTGGCCGTTAGGAGAACATTAACAACTTGAACAATATTAGATTAGCATAGTGAAATAAAACAATCTCTCATGTTGTGCAAACTTAATAGAAAACTATATAGTGGAGCAATATAAATACCAAGTGTGCAAACACAACGCGATTTTTTTATGTTAAAAACCTTAGTACAAGGAGATCAATTGACAATACACAAACAAAGAGCCAGATACCCGATGGAGAGCAGAGGCTGGTAACTTCCAAGGAAATTGGGCCATTTCAAGCTAATTATTTCCCAAGAAGCATGAAACAGAAGCTCTCCATCTTCAACGAACGAGAGCCTTGAGGCTTAATTGCCATTGTCAATGCAATGAGCCTAGTGTACTCTACTCTCCCCTTAAACCCGAGGATGCTGCAACTTCGAGCAGCGAGGAGAAACACAATCTAACAAGCCGAAATTCTACTACCCCTCAAATTCTTCACCACACAGGTACACAGAAATCTCTTTCGATTGGGTAGAACTAGCGGCATTGGTCGAACGTGTTCCATCAGGCCCAGGAAAGGGAAAGAACAAGAGAATTTCTCTTAGTATGAGAGCGAGGACGAAGATACCAGCAGCTTAAGTTCGCGGGCAGGGTTACGCTGTCCGCAAACTCTCCCTAAGTTAGCATGTCATCATATGCACAAAGCCTAGGACGAAGATACCAGCAGCTTAAGTTCCAAAAAAGTCTATTTTTCACAAACAGGACAGCTTAAAGTCAATTGGCAACAAACAAATAGAGAGCCAGATAGATCCATACGATGACATGTTAACTTAGGAAGAGCTCGGGCATCACCGAGTCCTCGTCAAGCAATTCAATTCACAAATCGATCCCACGAGATGCAGGATTATACGTGAGAATCACAAATCAGCTGTAAAATTTGGAAATATGATTCACTTTCCCACAATTGTAGAGCCACATGAACTGGCAATCCGGAATGTATCCAACAAAGATGACAGCTACGTAACTCCACCATGCTACAGTCCACCCGGCTATGGTACATAACTAAGCCCCACCTGCCCGAGGTCCGATTTGAAGTGCGGATGTACAGAACTGCAATAAGTCATACTGGCTACTAAAGGTCCAAGTCAGAGAAGACATGACTAAAGCATCGGAATTTATGAATACAACATTAAAGTTATTCCCTCGAATAAAGGCATCACCGTACCTGTTTTCCAGATGCCCTTTTGACGTAGTCTTCCGTCGGTTCCATTGCTATGTTCGTATATCCATCCAGGCAGGGCCGCACAACTTCAGACAGCACAAGATTTTGGTATCTTGTGATTGAATAGCAGAATATGCATGTGTGAAATCCTTATTTCTACTGTTTTCCAGAAACAAAACGAGCGTCTTGTGTGATCATCATTTAGTCTCATATGAGCTATTGAGAACTCAACCCCACATAGATCATCCCCGACTAATTAAAGTCTGAGACAAGTAGGTAACAGCACATAGAATTCAGTACACTACTAAAAAATGAGGATGCGGATAATTGGAAACTCACATTATCAAGCTACATAAAGTAAATTTTTCGTTGAAGAATTCTTCTTAACACACAAAGAGATCATGTTGAGAGAAGTACCTTGATGATCGACACCAGAATTCGGTTTGACGACAATCGGTCTCCCAGGAATGGATTTCGGGAAATTCACGGGGGTTTTCGTGGTGGCTGACCCTTTCTCTCCTCCTCTGCTCATCCTCCTAATCCTCGACCAGTGCTTCCTCTACTCAAAACAAGGAAGATCGATAATTGTAATTCAATCAAACCGAAGACAAACCAAAAATTGCCAACTAAATCTA
>SMSX01018098.1:0-14752 GCA_026573535.1 Eucalyptus polybractea | reverse complement strand
TGAATCCTCCCTCCGGTATGTTCCTCTTCCTTTTATTTTCCTTCAATTTCTTCTTTCCCTTCCACGAATTTACTCTTTGGATTGAGATTGAAGAATTTGGGCACTGTTCACTGTTCAGAATCTGAGTAAAAATAGGTGGGTATTGGGCTGGAGAGTAATCTTTGATGGCGTATGGGCAGAGCTAGCTCTTTTAGCTTCAGTTGGCACACATCAGCTTTTCCCTTGTCGAGAGAGCAGACGTGTTCTCATGTTTTAACCTTTTATTCACATTCCAGGTCGACCGTGTTGTTCCTTGCTTTCCTGATTCCATTGTTATTCTTTTCTTCATTGTCTCTTTTGTTGCTCCAGTCCTATTCATCCCCATGGACTCGGCGTAATTCATGGATTATTCTTACATGTCCATTCACAGAAGACAGTTTTTTTTATCAACTTCACAAATAGAGTTCCTTATTAAGCGGCATGGGAACTAATTCCATTGTTCATATATGATGGTGTCACAGTTCGAGCAATAGAACTTGCAGATGCAATCGCAGAATATACCAGGGCAATGTAGTCTCAAGAGGTCATTCGGGTTGGATGGTTACTTCTCTCCCAGTAGCTTGTTCTAAACTCTTAAAATTTTTTTGCACCCAACATATACTTCAGGTGGCTGCCCGCATGAGTGACTTAGCTGTTGATGGCACAACCGCAATCATCTTTGGCTGCTGAGGCATTGATCAAATCTGTTGTTGGCAGCAACGAGATTGGGGCTAATCCACCTCTATAAAGAAGGTATGGATAAGACTGTGAAAGAGTTGACTGGGATTTTGTAGGAAAAGAGCTTTCTTTGTGGGAAGAGGCAGCGATCATATTACATTTATTTATTCTTTTTTTTTCGGTTTTCCAAGGCATGAGCTATTCATAAAAAAAAATTATGAAATTTGTTCACCATTTTGCAGCTGCGGGGTCAATCTCTGCTGGAAATCAGGACTTTGATGGAAGAGTAATTTCTGATGCTATAGAAAGGATTGGACTTGATGAAGTCATCTCTATCGAGTTGTCCTCATCTTCTGAAACCTTTGTTCTAGTCAAAGAAGGAATGAAGGTGGTGAATTTTGCTTTAGGTTTGAAATGATATGGAATTGCATGATTGTCTCCTTGCGAAATG
The DNA here is from genome assembly GCA_026573535.1 of Eucalyptus polybractea. Classification (NCBI taxonomy): domain Eukaryota; kingdom Viridiplantae; phylum Streptophyta; class Magnoliopsida; order Myrtales; family Myrtaceae; genus Eucalyptus; species Eucalyptus polybractea. Next base: position 13,605 of record SMSX01018098.1, on the reverse strand, counting down.
TGGAGAAACTGTTAATTTATCTCTCACACTCTTTCCCCAGCTCTCTTTCTATACTGTCTCCTAAAGGGATCGAGTCTTCCACTTGCATGCATCAGCAGATCCTGAGCTTATTGAACGCATACCTTCCCCCCACCCCAACACACACACACACCCACCCAAAAAAACCTTTGTATGATTTCTTCACTTAAGTTAGATTTTTTTTCTGCTAGATTGATAAGGGCTATATGTTGCCCCGTTTCATTTCAAACCAGGATAAATCTCTCGTGGAGTTTGAGAATGCCAGAGTCCTTGTAACTGGTCAGAAGATTCCAGATGTCAAGGCAATGATTCATTTGCTGTAGAAGGCAACTCAATTATGTGTCCTCTTGCTAATCATTGCAGAGGATATCTGAAGGCAGCTGCTGGAAACACTTGTTGTGAACAAAATGCAAGGCTTGCTTAATGCAGCTGTTGCGCAATGTCCAGGATTCGGAGAAGGAAAGAAAGGTGTCTTCCAGGATATTTCTTTATTGACAGGTGAACTTGTAAAGCATGGTGACCTTTGTTCTTGCACTGTCTTAAGTTCCTTCTAGAAGCACTCTTTCAAACTGCATGAGGAGTATTTCCATCATTAATGTATATTTTCTGCTGCTTCTTTTTTTTTTTCCATTAACATCGTAATAACATCATCAGGTCCTGATTTCTCTCTGGAGACTTGGGTTGAACTGTCAATGGTGTGACCCCCAATCAGCCTGGCATTGCTAGAAAAGTAAACATCAGTGGTAACTCAACTATCGTTGTTGCCGATCCTTCTATTGAAGCTGAAATTCTGCCAAGGATTTCGCACCGGTGGAGTTGCTTTAAATAAGGTTTGCAAGATCCCACATTCTTTTAAAGACAATTTCCACTTACATATAGTCTATTTCAGCACCTTGTTTGAGAAATTAAAGATGTACAAAGCCCATGAAATTTGAGGTCCCCCTAATGTCATCAGAGATAAGATAATTGTACTTATTCATTGACATCAAAATTCTATGCTGCCTGCAAATCCATTAGAAAGTTCTATGAAAGTGGCCCAGTGTTGTCGTTACTTATAATTATATTAAAGATCTGCATTTCATATTAGGTAATGTGGTTTGAATTTAGGAAGGAGCACACGCTGAGGTGGAACTTGAAGACCGGAAACCTAGAATAGAGGATACAAAGCAGGTCATTTTTGCTGCAATAGACGAGGGAATAGTACCATGCTGTGGTGCAGCTTAATCACATCTTTCTCAGTGTATCCCTGTGACAAGGAGCAAGATGCAAGATCGGGAGGAGTAGATTGGAAACTAAGGTCGTTGGCTCTCGACCAAATGTTATTCATGCATACCTAGTTCAGTCCAAGGAGCATCGTCTGGCACCTTTGTTCTCTGGCAAATTGTCTATCTTATTGTGCAGTGACAATGGTGGTTTTGAGGATGTACAGTAACGAACCATGTCATTGGCACATGAACATATGATGTCCAGTAAGATTTGAGTATGGTGGTTTTGCTTGTCAAATGAAAAGTTCAAATTGACAGGAGTAGTTGCCATCGCTGGATCATTAAATACAATAAAATGTAGAAAAGGCCTGAATCTGACATTGCCTGATATAGGGGTGTTTTCAATGGTTCTGGAGTGGATATGCTTTCTCTCTGTTGATCATTGAATTCTGACGTCAATTTTTTCTCAGTTGACCAGTGTAGAAACCTCTTATATGGGCTTGAGGAAACTATGTTTTACTTTTTCTTGTGAATAATGACCTGCCTTATGTCTTCAATAATTGCTTGGGCATTCTATATGGAATGCGTCAAGTTGTGGATCATCTCTATCATTTTGCTGTTGTTCTCGAGGTGTCTTTGTTCTTATAGTGGGTCCATAACACAATGCGATTGCTGGCACTCCTTGCTCCAGCAAAAGCCATTGCAGCTAATGCAGGAGCAGATGGCGATAACTTGTGGAGAAAACCCAAGCTTTTGCAATTAATGCTGGCACTTCTCTGCACTGAGTTTTTAAGCTTGTTTGCCTGATCTCTCCACTGAACCGTGATGCAAGGTCTTGCTTGAGCTCTATTATTGATGGCTGTGGAACTGCTACTAAAACACTGTCAAAAGATCTGTTAGTTATTAGACTGTGGCTTCGAGATAGCTTATCTGGCAATTTTTGTGAGTCAGTTCCTTCTGGACTTGATGGCAGATTGAGGACAAGCCCGGCAACTCATTCTGGCCCTCAGCAGTACAGTCATTATGTCGCCTGATAGGAAGCCAAGTCTGATTTCTTTGTTTTTGCCTGAAATCTCTGATAAGTCGAGACTGTCTTTTGCAGCCACATTGAAGTTCACTTATTCTGCGTGCTTATATGGATCTCTTTTGTTTCTTTGTCCGTGTCAATCTCTTCTCCAAGGAGGCAAGTTTTCTTTTGTGTAACCTGTCCTGCTTGATCTACTTCTTGCCCATGTATTGCAAAGTTAAAAGCATTTCTCTCTGGCAATGTCCTTTCTCATGACAATCTTATTTTTATCTACAGCTACCAAGAAAAATGGTACAGCAAACTTACAGCCTTGTACACTCCATGGCAAGATAAGAGCAGACTGTGACCTTTACTATAGGTTGGAACCTTCAATATTTGTTAGTTTTCCCAGATTTTTTTTTAGTCCTTCAGAATGTAATTTTACCATAGTCGCCATTCATTCATGATTGTTTTGATTCTTATACCTGCCTGGTTCCTCAGTTCGCAAAAGCTAATTTGTTGCCTCGATTTGACAAAAGGCTAAAGGAAATCATAATTGCCTAGAGGGAAGTGCTAATTAGTACAGGATGTGGTATGTGCAAATTATTCATTTTGTAGAGTCCTGAGGGCTGGCATCAGGCACTTGGGTTCACTATTTTCGGGGCAACAACTTGAAGTCCAGAATTCTCCATTTTATATGTTTGCCTTTGGTTTGTCAATGTAGCTTTATGATGATTTGGTAAAAAGACATCAATATCTGATAGAATGAAAACAGAGAGAAACATATTTGGCTGCTCACTGAGGCTCAGCGTTTCCCCTAGTCTGCCTGTGCTGGATTTTTATTTTGTATCTGCAGTGTATCTGGGAAAGATACATCAGAAAAAGTTAATGAAGCAAAGGCAAGGCCGATCTTTGAACGGAGTAAATGTATGATTAGCTTACTTTTCTGGCTCTATGTATGCTTAAAACATCTGGAACTAAATCGAGACTATCGTTGACTTCTCTTTTATTTGATTTTGATTCAATTTTAATGCAATACGCAAGTGAATGCTACTGTTAAATACATAGAATTTTCCTTCTCCATCTCTTTTTTATTACCAGTTTAAGAAATAACATACGTTTGGATCCAGAATTCATCATACATAATGATCACGTGTACACATGATCAGACAAGTTGACCTGAAAGATGGAACCCTGAATAGAGAGGACATTGAGGCTATCTTGACAATTGCGTCAAGATTATTCTCTCATTTGAGACTAAACACGTGCATTGCGCACATAAAAAAGGAGAGTCAAAACAATGATTGAAGCATACGCAGAATAACCAGAATAGGCTCCCATTAGATCCAGGCTTCAAATTAGGATCTCAAGTTTTTCTATCAAAATGAGTGTTTATCGTGAAAGCTTAAGAATGGGCTGATTAATATTGACCTAGCACCATGTTTTAACATTCTAAAAAATAGCGGCATTGCCTGTGTTCAGGAATGCGCTTAATATATCTAGTGGGCTCGTTTTTAATAGGGACAATGATTTCTTCAATATTCTATTGAAGCTAAGCTGTGAGTTTGAACTCTGAACTACCTCCATGTAGATTGCAAGGTCCTTTTTATTTTGTCTGTTCCAGTGATCTTGTCATTATCATGCACGGGAGGCCTTGCCTCACAAGTGAGGTAGTGTTGACCAATATGCTTGAAGTCCAATTTTGGGCTCTTTTTTTTTTTGACAATTGAAGTTTTTAAAAATGGTTTGTCCAACTCTTACGTAATCACGTTTGGTTTTAGTCGATCCATAAAGTTAGTGACATGAGCAGACCCTTGGAGCTGACTTTTCTTTTTTGGTCAGACTTGGAGCTGACTTCACCTGGTCAAAATTGGCTGCATTTCTTTTGTTTGTTTTGTGTTTTGTGTTTTTTTTTTTAAGGTTTTTGTTTTGTTCTTTTTCTTTTGTGATGAAGTAAATTGCATACGTGAGATTTATCTTATGCAGGATCCTTTTATAGTCATGAGCTTTTGAAACTATGGGTGATTGCTTATATTTGTTTAGAAGTTAGTACCTTAATTTTTCAGCTTTAGTTGGAGGACCACTAGCACTAGTATCCTGATAATATCATTTTCCTTGCATGGCGAGCGCACCTACTGTTTATACTTTCTGTTCTCTTCCTAAACTACAGGTTCGTCCATTTCATAGACTTCCATGATCCACCATTGAGAGGACTGCAAGGGGACGTGAATTTTGACAGCCCACACACTGGGAGGTGAGTTTCCTCATTAGGCTTTTAACATATCATAGAATTATTTGTCCCAGCGTTATGAGCCATATCTTAATTGGTCCTCTAGTCGTGGATTAGTTTTAATCTATAGCTCTACCCCCTGTTATTTCCCATGGCAGTCGAATGATGAATCTGTTTTCTTCAGGTTTGTCCACCCCTTGATGGATGCAATCTGTCATTTGTAATCTTAGATAGTAGCCCTTGTATCTCTTGCCAATCTGTCATGCAGGATAATGAATATTTAACATATTCTCTCCATTGCATCCTTTCATATAATTCCTTTACCATCAAATCATCCGAAAAATGTCTGTTGTCAGTTCTCACCAGAATGTGTTTCCTATGGTTGCAACATGCGACTTGACGCTGAAATCTCAGATGGCCCTGTTGTCCCTAGGGGTTATCATGTGGGCTTGTCTCCTATTATTAGCGTCTATGGTTTCTTATATATGTTGTGCAATTTATACTTTTAAATTCCTTTTCCTGGTCTTAGAGGCTGTTGGTCCTGTTATTTTCTCTCTACTGATACAAGGAGACTAAGAAATAAGGGATTTTTAAGTCATATCATTCGAGATACCCAGACGTTCTTACCAATTCTGCTCACCCAGTGGAATGTCTCCTTAGAATGAAGCTGTTTAATGTAAATTATAATTTTTGTTGACCCAATTTTTTCTCTCTTGATGCAGATCTACATGTAGAGAGTGCAGGATCTTGCAATAAAGCTTCTCATGGGGAGTGCGTATTACTGGGGAATCTTGTTTGCCCTGATGTGCTGCTTTGCGTTACAACAATTATTATTGCTCTGGTAATCTGAAATTTTTGCAATTCCGTTTTACCCCCGCAATAACGATTTAAGCAAGTGGTGCATCTCTATTCCACCAAAATTGAATGTTCTTCATGCCTAGTCTAAACTTAAACAATTGCATCAAATGTTGTGGTGCTGAATTTTTGTTTTGGGTAATACATGTTGCTCAGAAAACCACATTGGCTACTTGATGGTCAGAAGATAGTTTCAATCTAAGATTGAGTTAGTTCAAATGCAAATTTTACATTTCAGTACTAGAACAATAATGACATCTATATGTTTCCTTTAATATGTGAATCTATAAACATTGTTAGGATTCACAATAAGTGCGTCAATTTACTGTGCTTGCAAGTTGTGTGCCACTACTACTAAGCTTGAGCTTGACTTAATTGTAACTTGAGTTACTCAAACATGAATCGATAAATTAAAAAAAAGAAGAGAGAGAGAGACTAGTTGAGCTCTCATAATTACTGTATTTTAAATAATGAAATGTAGTGTGTTAGGGAGAAACTCTAGTACAAATGTTTGGTACTACTCCACGTAAAGTGCAATGCATCAACATCCAGCTTCATGTACGTTAAGTAGCAGATGTCCCTCTTTCATACAGTTGGATTCTCTAACATCGTATTCTTGTTAACCTATGCTTTGTTGCATCATTCAAGAGTAGCTTTCTTTCCCAGGTTTTTACCAGGCTAGCTTCAGAAGTGTTAATTTTTAAGTATTATGAATGCTGTTGCAGGATCCAAGTGATCCAACTATTGGTTTTTTATTAGATGGAATGGACCGCTTGTGATGCTTAGTGCACAAGTATATTGCAGGTTGGATTCTCTATTTGAATCTTTTGTACAATGGATAGAGTAGATTTCTCTTTTTAATATGCCATGTTGACTGAGTTCCAACATTGTTCTCGTGGAAAGCTGTCCCTTTAATGCACCATGCACGTTATGGATTATAGATAAATGGTCCATATTACTGGCTTTTGAGATACTTAATGATGTCTTGCTGACAGAAATCTCACAATTTTTGCTTTCTCAGTGCACCTTCTGTTTTGTTGGTAACATGAAAATTGTGTAAATTTATTTAGAATGTTTGTGCATCAATATGTGGGTACGCATTTTATCATATCTATTGTCATGTGCCGGTAGAATTCAGTTCCTACTGGGTACTCCAGGAATCGTGGCTCTTGATCTGGGCCCAAACTTGAAAGGACTTTCTGTAGATTGTTCAGCACCTTGAAAATATACCAAAACCTCAGTGAAAATATTTCTGTCACGACATGTGACCTATCTGGAAGAACTCGTTTTATTTAACTTGCAATAGTTCATACAAGATTTACGAACTTTCTGGAAGTAATAAATATCATATTGATAGTTTGTGCAGTGTGTTGCCAAGTTACAACAATATTGCCATCCAATTTTGACTTTATTTCTCTTAGTCTTTCAGATCCTCATTTGAATAGCTGCATCTACTTTATGCATGACTTGTTCACGAAATAATGACCTACAACTGCTGATCACGGAATTCCAAAAGGATTGGTTGTCAATGTTGACGATTGTCACATCTTCATGGTCAACGATAAGCATCAGACATTTGGGGATTGCGACAGTTTCTACAGGGAAGGGTATACTGTCTGAAGTCCATTTTGTGGGAAGATGAAAGCATTTTAGCGAGGTAATGTGGTGGGATTTGCAAACATAAAATTGGAGATCTGAGTCAAACTATATTTCAATTTGTGTTGTTGTTGGAAATACTATGTTTGGACCAGAGGGACGTCCTCGGCACTGTTTTGCATGGCTGAGAGTTGCTAGCAGCTTCCAAGAATGTGCTTTTCCAATTGTCGCAGAAGTGGTACCCAATCACGGATATAATCCAACCACAAAGGTTAAAAATTGACTCTTATATTTTATCACTTTGTTATTAGCCCACAAGTTCAATTAAATGAGGCATGACATGGCAATATAGAATCATTGTTGAATGTCTATTAATGAAAATATGTATGGAAGATTATAGGCTGTTTTCAGTATTTCTTGATATCTGACTATTTTTTTGGTCAGTGTCTGACTATTTTCTCTTAGACACCGAGTAAAACATTAATGTTTGACGTTCTTCATATATGACTTTTATATGATATCTCATGATTTGAAGTTGTTGGAGGAGAAATTGTTTTTAAAAATAAGGAGAAAAATGGTAATTGCTGAAAGTGCTAGTACAAACACCTAGAAGGGGTGAATAGATATTTAAAATAAACTTAATAAAATAAATTTCAAGCAAAGTCTGAATAATGATTAGAGTTTTGATAAGTGAGCCACCGGACTTTTAATAGATGGTCAGAATTTGTTATGTGATGGAATAGATTTCTGAAATAATCTGTAAGTATGTAACAGACTTAAATATGAAGAGTTAATGAAAGAGAATGTTGCACACGAAATTTATAGTGGTTTAGTTTAAATCAAGCCTACGTCTATTCTCTCACGTTAACAGCCTTCTGGCTAGATTTCATTATGTGATCAACAAAAGATTACAATTTTGAGTGTAAACACTCAGTAGTAGATCACACTATCTCACTAAGTTACTTTTTTGGTATTTCTCTCACGATCACAAACGTTTAAGCTCACGAAAACGATTGTATGATCGAAATTTACTTAGATTTTGGAATTATAAATTCTACGCTCCATCTTTTACTTGCTCATCGGTCCTTAGTCTTTTTAAATACTCATCCACTTTCAAATTAGCCGTTGAACAATATCGAGAGGATCGTCTTTCAATCTACCCATTGGATATCTAGAAGATTTGATAGCTATTGAGTGACAAAAGTAGAATCCCAAATTAAGTCAGATCACTCATACAAACAGAATCTTGATTTTCATAAGTAGAGCTTTGTCATATATAAAGTTTTTGTCTTCAAGATCCAATTGTTAATCAATTAGATTGAATCAATTAAATTTATCTTGATGTAGAATCTAAACTAGATAACTAGCCATTATATGTTTGGGACTTGTGTTATATTCTGTCAAATTGTTTCGTTCTGAACATACTTCGTTCTGAATCTACTATGTTCTAAACTTGTGTCTCGTTTTGAATTTTGTCACGTTTTAAACTTGTGTCTTGTTATGGATTTTATCACGTTCTGGACTTGTGTCTTGTTTTGAAAATAAAGTCTGAGAGTGTTCTATATGAAGTAGAGTCTGATTTTCTTCCGTTTGAAATAGACTTTATAATTTGGACATAAGTCTGAATATATTCTGCTTTTGAACATATTTAGCCTTAAAGTCTGAACATAATCTGAACAAGTTCAGCTTCAGCATAAAGTCCGTCTTCTAGTTCTTTCAAGTATAGACTTCGACAATATCATTTACATGTTCAATCATCTGCATAGTTTATTACTCAACCATTAAACACATTAGTAACATTTGATTTATTTTGTCATCTTCAAAAGGGATTTTCCTAACAATTGCAACATTACTATCTTCTCTTATAGGTAACTAAAGTTGGTTGAGATGCAGTTCTTATGCTTTAGGTCTGAAATAATATGGAGTTAGATGATTGTCTCTTTGGAAAATGTGGAAAAAGTGCTATTTATTTAATTCCTATGCTCTTTCGTGAGCGGTCTATCTTCTAAGCTGTGTCTCCTCAATGCATGCATCAATAGATTCTGAGACTATTGAATGCATGCCCATCTTTCAACAATCAAATTCCCCTTTATGGTTTCTTCACTAAAGTTTAGATTTTTTTCTGCCGGATTGATTAAAAATGCTTGTGGAGTTCGAGAATGCCAAAGTCCTTGCCACTGATCAGAAGATATCAGATGTCAAGAAATGATTATTTTGCAGAAGAAGGCAGCTCAATTGAGCGTGCTGTTACTAATCATTGCAGAGGATATCTCACCGCAAGCATTGTGGAGGACTCGGAATGGAAAGAAATGTGCCAAAATATATTCAACAAGCATATCCTCAAAACCCAAAATTGTCCATTGAAAATTTTGCATCAAAGCACCCATAAAAAGATTAAAAATCATTATTCAGCAAAATTCCAGGAAGACCAAACAGCAATATTCATAGCTCTAAGAGCAATCATTCTACATTTAGGCACCTTTTGTTTCGTGGAAAGCACTTATTTTGCAGTGTTTGGTTTGCTTGGGAAAATAAGTCAAACTAAGAACCTATGTTTAAATTCAAGAAAATGATTTCTTATTAAAAAATTGCAAATCATTTTTCTAAATATTATTAGGTATTAGTGTTTGAACTTGAAACTCTAAATTTGGGCTCAAAATCCTAACGTTGATTCTTGAGTCCCCGTGCTTGGTTTGGGTCCATTGACACTAGGCTTGGGACCTCGGTACCTATGCTTGGATCATGATGCCTACACCTAGGTCCATTGAGATTGAGCAGCCCCTTGGCGCCCACATTCAGGTCCATTAAGGCCGAACCCCAAACCCCAATACCCTTCCCTAATGACTCAATACATGAGCTTGGGTCCATAAAGGCCAAGTGTAGGATCATGGTAATTGAGCTTGGATCCCCAACACCTGAGCTCGAGTCTACCGAGGCTGTGTCACACTCCAATCCTTGAGCATGTGCCCATCAATGGTCGATAAAATTTGCGACGTCCCAAGATGCGTCACCGATCTATTTCATTTTAATGTGCATGCAGGAGCGAATAAATAAATCCACAGACAACACAATGATGTGATAGAAAAGTAGGGCCAAAATTTTGAAAACTACAACATACCTTTATACACAGCAGACTAGGTCATTTACAAAACTAGTATATATTCACAAAATCTACAAAAGATCGGTCCTTAAAACCAAGCTGTCCTATGACCAGTTAGCCAGACTCATTCGCCGATCCTTTGGTCTCCATCGGCTCCGGATGGGATGTCGGGTCCTCCACCACGCCATCATGAGGGTCAGTTGGATCCTCATCTAGAGTAGCATCAACTACCGTAGCGGGGATATCAAAAGTCCTAAGGGTACCCACCCTCAATCTATTGGGTCCGTAGCGAAAACATGCTCTGAATCGATAAGGTATCCTATGAGGTGGATCCTCTTCGACCCAAACAGTGGTCATTACAAGTTCATAGACCCAGTGACTTCCGGAATCAGGGTAACTAGAAACCTACTCGGTAACCCTCATGGACTGGCCGAAACGCTTAGGAGGATTCACCATCTAAGGACCTGAAAATGTTGAGCCCACGACGGGGTGAGATAATGTCTTAGCAAGTCCACCCCCTAAATTCTGACTAGGAAGGAAATACGTCTAAATGCTACCTATGCACACACAAGATAGATGACTTACCTTTGCCTCAATTCCTTCCTACAAGTTAATACAATTCATGATCTCAACCAATCCACTCAATTCAAATCAAACTGTCAATCAATCAATCAGCTCAATTCGATACCAACTGTACTATCTATCAATTCAATATCATATATCAATCCTCTAATACCGCAACTGCTCACACAAGCTGCAATATATGGTCTTAGCTCATTCAAGCTGATATAGAAAGATAGATAGCTTGCTCAAGTTGATAAATATATAGATCGTGCTCGCACAAGCTGATAAAACGATCTTAGCTTACACAAGTTAATAAGGTATACTGCTTTCACAAGTTGACATATCGAGCTCATAAGCTGATATAGTATACTGCTTTCACCATCTGACGTGCAAATGGACTAACACAAGCTAACAATTCACTACATTGAAAATACTCGATAAAAATAATCGTGTGTAGGTACACAGTTGGCCTGAGCCAAAAACGCCATATATTTCTTTTCAAAAATCCCAGTAACTATATAGTCTACAACGACATTTCTGGCGTTAAAAACTAACGCCCAGTATTTTCCAATTAAATACCAAAATTACTAAATTTTGGGATAAATACCTAAAATTACAAATTTGGATTAATTTACACAAATCAGCACTCAATTAAATAAACCAAACATACCATTGCAATCAGCACGAAATTCCGATCATCGGCTATCCCGGTATAATTTCCGGCAAATAATAAATAATTAAATAAATACCAAAAAATTAATTTAATTAAATAAATACCATTAAATGCCATAAATAGAAACTTAGGCTAGAAAAGCCTAATTAAATACCGAAATGGGTCCGAAAAATTTCCGAATCTATTTAGATGAATAATACAGCCTATCTAGTCTCTAATTAAGCCAATTTAACCACCTAACATCCGTAAATGAATAATTAATTCAGTAATCCATTCTAACTAACCACATAAACCATATTTAGCATAAAATAATCACATCTTAAGCATAATTAACTCCATAAGCAGAATTTAATGAGTAAACTCACCGGTTTTGCGATTCGGTGAGTCCACGATGATGACGGCGTGGAGACGGGTGATAAACTCCAAAGCGACAACACCCTACGAGGCCTGGAAAAGGTCCGAAATGGGCCTCAAATACCTTGGGCCCTTGCTAGTTTAGTTCCTGCTTGGGCCAAAGGAGGGGGAATCGATGGCTGAAACAATGAGGAAAGGGACACGGTTGAACGGTGAGGTTGCTGCGGGACTAGACGGTGGCGGATGGTGGCTCAGGCGACCATAACAGCCGGACAACGTGGATGACGGCGAGCAAGGCGCGAATATGAATGGGGAGGTGGGACGACGTGCAACAGGCTCGCGATTGGCGTGCGGGCGCGAGATGGCGAGCAAGCGGCTCCGGTGGCCTTGGCGGGTTGCTCGACGGCAAGGGGGAGGGAGCTACGGTTTTCTCTGGTTCTTTAGAGCTTCAAGGAGGTCTATAATGGGGAAAGTAGCTTGCTAAAGAAGGAGGCAACTAGAAGCTTGGAGAAGGCACTTTGCCTCAATAGTCCACATTCCTATCCAATACACTCAAGCACTTGGCCCCACTTGTTTCAGCTCTATCCTCAACCAATTTTGTGCACCAAAATCCACCTAGAATACTCCCCAAATGGTCCAAAAGTTGAGGGGGACCATGGCCTACGAATTTGGCACCAAATTCCCCAAATTGAGCCAAGTTCCTTCCCAATTGAGGTCAAATTGGAGTCCACAAATCCCATTAAGGTGTCCTTGACCAAATTGACAATTTTCCTTGCCAATAGAACCAACTTGCATCCCAAAAATGCGATTAAGAACGGTTCTCTGAATTTTCCGGTCGAGAACAGCTCTATATTGAATTTTCGCTAAAAATCTCGGTTTGCAGAAAAATCTTCAAAGGATGAGTCGATGTTCTTAAAATGAATCGTGATATGACAAAACTTTCAATTTCTGAAATTGAATTCAAATTTATGGTTAATTTCAATCTGGCGCGATTTTAACATAACCTAGCATACCGGGTAGCTTTTAGGAATTTTTGGTGCAATTGACCCGTGGTCGATTATTTTCAAGCCACAATGTACTTTTTCGACACATTGACAACTATTGGTTGTTGTGAAAATCTCGAGATTTTAAATACAGGTACAGGGTACCAAAACGACAAAAAAATCGGTTTAGTGCCGGTCGAATCTGGTGGAATCACCCTCACACTAATCACATATCTAAATCGAATCGACCTATCTCCGGTCTTTGATTGATTTCTACAGTGTCGTAATAACCCTTGCAGACTAGCACGGTCGAGTAGTCGATTCCTAATCGAATTCTCAAATCTATTGAGTTAAAATACCTTAACGACTTTACTTGATAGGCTAGTTATCTCGTGAGTGGCCAACTTAGAGAAAAGAACTATAGGCACGTTGATGAAAAGTCCAACTTATCCAATCGAAAACAAAACTTGAAAATCAGGATTCACAGGCCAAGCTTGGGATCCCAATGCTTTATGCTTTACTCCATCAAAGTCGCCCTCGGGACCTAGATGCTTGTGCCTTGATCCTTGGCTATTGCGTTGAGGTCCAACGAGGCTTGATTCGAGACTTTAGTGCTCTTACTTAGTTGCCCAATAAGTTATTGGTGCTTGAATTGTGTATGTCAATTAGGAAAATCTAATCAATTTTTTTTTTATTTCAAACAGCGGAAAATATTTTCCAGTTCATTTTTAGGTTTTAGCTAAATTCCAGAAAATAATGTCATTTTTGTGAAAAGTGACTTCTTAAAAAATATTTTCTGGGAATGTCACACATTTGCGAAATAAATGGAGACTGTATGTTTCGCAAAAAATGACTTTCGGGAAAACGTTTTCCAGATTTTCCGGCGTTCATTTCACGGAAAATGAACTAGTCAAGGAAAATGTTTTCCACTTTTGAGAAATGGAAAACGTTTTCCATAACTTCTTCCATCTTGCTTCTTTTTACCAATATATTTTTGTTTTTTTTAAATCTAGTTTTTAAT
>SMSX01018091.1:0-13187 GCA_026573535.1 Eucalyptus polybractea | reverse complement strand
GTAGGGGTGAGCAAATTGGTATTCGGTGTCTTTTTACTGTGACTGGTCAATGCCGTGAATCGTCAAAATGTGAGGCTATGTGGTAGAGGTTCTTGTCTAATCGGGAGGAGTGAAGTTCTGGTTTCTTTGTGTGAAATTCAAAATCTACGATCTTCCATAGTGGAAACAATGTGGTCTTTATGAAACTTCGTAGTGTTTTGACAATAACTGTAAGTTGGATGTTGTGTCCTTTGGCTGTTACTCTCAGTAGTGTTGTTATTTTTTCGGCCAAAACAAACTTCACAGAGATTTCTCTTTGCATTCAGCATCAAGTGAAATCCGTAAAGGAGAAGGAAAGTGTTGATATTTTTTTTTTCTCTTTTGCTTTGGGTATCTGAACAGTTTTAAATCTGAACTTGGGGCTGGTTAGGAGGTCATGGGCTCTCAGCAAGCCAAAGTTCATGTTGAACCTACCGGCCTCTCTCCTTTCCAAGGTGGTAAGCAACCTGCGAGAGCCGCCTGCGGTAGTTCTCCAGTGAGGTGCCCTGCCAAGTTGCACGCCTTATTCTAACATGCCGAGGCCCGGACGTCTCTCGCTCCTCAATGACTGGCCAACATTTTTCTTCTCGACCAACCAGGGAATATGGAAGATAGCGGGAAGTCTCGACCCTCGGAGTTCTTCTCCCTGTTTCTTCGTTGAACCTTTTAAGAACCTTACTCAGGTGTAATTCTTATTATTTTTATACACATTTGACTTATGGATTAAAAATGAGATGTCAATAATAAAATCTTGTCACTGTTCCTATCGCAATAAGATCACCACTTCAAGAAAGTAATTGAATCATATTGCTCCGACCGAGGTTCACTTATGTGAAGTTTGCCTAGCTGTTGTAGCGGGTTGTAATCATCGCCTATTCTGCAGTACCGTAATCCTCGGTGAATGTGAATGAAGAGCGGCTGGATGAGCTTCCTGCGGGAATTGTACAAGTTGCCGCTGTTACTTCTCGATTCTTTATCTCCATCCCACGCCGCACCCCCCCGCCCCCTCTCTATTCACGTCCCGCCCTTCTCAGTTGTCAATGGCCTCGTTTCCACCCAAGATCACACGCTAGATCCAAAAGTGATTTCATTATATCAGGAAAATTTAAAGAATCAATTGATAGATCGATCTTGAAATTTGGATGGAATCTTCTCTTAAAGCAAGAGATTTTGATCAATTGTGCGGATATGGTTCCAAATTTCAAGAGGATTTTAGATGAGCTTCGGAATAATCGGGAGTCATAGCTGCGGGAATCATAGTAATAGCTGCTGCTGCTGCTACTTCTCGATTCTTTATTCCTCATATTCACGTCCCGCCTTTCTCAGTTGCCAACAGCCTCTTTCCCACAAAAGATTACACGCCTCACACCGCTAATCCGCTACCGGAAAGTGTTCTGAAACCAGCAATACCATCAGGATTAAAAGCATGTCAAGAACACGGCCTATTAGTTCTTGGATTCACCGATCTTTCATGATACAAATTTCTGGGAATTAAGTAAATAAAACATCGTCGCCACAAGTAGAAGTAAGATTTTATTGGCTTGATAAAACCACGGACATAATATATGCAGATAACTATCAAATAAGGCATTTCGTTGTACAGTTTCCTAACCACGCCACTTTCAAATATAACAGTGGATTGTGCATAACTTGAAAAGGGCAAAAAATTTACGATTGGATTCCAGCCAGTTCAGCAATAGACATAAACCGAGAGAGACAAACTAAAGCCAGAGATCACAGACAACAATAACAGATTCTGTTTACCTCAATGGCACTGATAACAAAAAGGAAGAAAACAAAAAAGAAAGAATAGGCCGGCAGTCACGATCGCGAGCTCTCTGAACAAACGACCGCAGGAAAAAAAGCGGTTATATATAGGAATATAGGAGTGTTGAGCTCTTGATAAAATATAAAGTCAACGAGCCGCGTCAAGATAGAAAATCAAGGCAATATGAAAGGGGATTGAAGCATCAAAACTGATGCGGAGCGCAACTTGAGCTGATCGCACTTAATTAAGCTAATTACGATTTAATTACGATTTAGGCTAACTGCAATTACTTAAGCTAATTGCACTCTGCCATTGTCCTTAAACTAAACCTACTTCTAAACGTAATTAATTAGGAGTTAACTGACGGATTTTCCAGCGGCGGCGGTCTTGCAGCGACCGTGTCGAGGTCTTGACGTTCGTGACTCGATCGTAGACCTAGTGGCGGCGTCAAAGCCCTTTAAGGCTTTCGACCACCAAGGGAGGAGAGGGTGCTCGGCAGTGGCGATGGAGGTGGTGGCTTGGCGGTGCGATGGTGACAGTGGACGGTGCGAGGGACGTGGGCGGACGGGCGGTTATCGAACGGGCGGCAAGGTGGCGGTGATGGTGGTTCGTTGAGGGTGGACGGTAGGCGGATGATTATGGTGGTGATGGGAGGTGGCGCATGGAGGAAGAAAAAGGGAGAAGGAGAAGTGGAGGAAGAGGAAGGAGGAGGGGATGGGGCCGGTCTACAGAGGAGTGGGGAAGGCGCGAGGGGAGCGAGGGGAGAGAGAGAGAGAGAGAGAGAGAGAGGGAAGATATCTTGAGATTTTGTCCCCTTTATTTTATTTTATATTTTAAAGTCAAGATTTTGGCCAATAAATCACAACTTTGCCACTAGCCCTAGGATCATTTTGGAAGGGAAAAAATAATTTCAGCATTTGGCGGAATGTTGAAAGTCCAAAGCTAGTTCCTACTAACTTTGGGCTTTCAGCATTTTGAAAGCAAGTTGAAAGCTAAAAGCGGACTTTAAAATTGAATCAAATGGTCCAAAGATTTCTAAGGGCCTTCGTGCCCGAACTCATTGGAAATGTTGAATCAAACGCAGCCCCAGTTCATTTTTGGGCTTTCAATTTTCGTCTGAAAATTTCTTTTTCAAACAATTTTAAACTTGCCGATAATTTGTAGATAAATAAGGTGACGTTCAATAAATTAGTCTTGAAACTCTTGAAAGTTTGATATCTGAAATCAAATTTAATCAATTACGAATTTTGTACAATCTAAACTATTGAGTAGTTTTTAAGGGTTTTCACGTGGTTGACCTATAGACAATAATTTCACATCTATGTTTGTGCCTCTCCGAACTGTGGATGATTCTTGCTTGTCATGTAATTGCAAGGTTATGTACCATGAATATAAGATTAATAGAAAATCAATTTATCATCATTTGATGCGAGTATTGTAATCGTGCGGAAATATCCTCGAACTGACTATGCACTTACGTTAAATCGATTTATATCCATTCGTTAATTAACTTATAATAGTGTAATATTGACCCATGTCGATTCTTATAGTGGAGTGGTCGATCCTTGATTGGATTCTTCGGTTTTTCGCTTAACCCTCCAATGGCTCACCCAATAAATTAATTAACCCACCGATATTTAGTTTAAATAAATTCATCAATGCATCAATGAAAATCACCACTTTCTAGTATATTTCTAAAATGGGTCAAACTTCTTTGGATTTCATATTGCTACTCCTGGAAAAATGTTTTTTTTTTTTTTCGGGGGTGGGGTGTGATGGTGGACTCTTTTCGTTCTGTTTTTGCATTGAAGTTTTGAGGGTCGGCCATCGCCAAGGACGATGGAGGTAGTCGCCGTAATATTTATTGTCTTTGACAAACGTGCTACAGAGAAATAACCGGGGAAGGAGAGAATTCTAGATCGGAGCTTGCCGTAGTCCATGGTACTATGCCTGGTTCCAAGATGCAATCAGGCAAGAAAGACTTGCCATCATGACTTCATAGAAGAAAGTTCTACTTGTCATCTTCTATTGAAGAAAGTTACAAAAAATAGAGTCGTTGAGAACAATCAAAGATGCATTTTGTACTCCAAAGAGAAGGCGAAACTACTGAGTAGCCGCATGGTATATTTCTGGCCTGTGCCCACACTATGCGAGGGTCGTTCGCACTATCGATATACATAGAGAATACTGCTATCTGCACTATGTGCATGGCCCTACATAATTTGCGTACGATTCTATGGTCGAGTCATTGGAAAAGATGCAAAAATTTTCCATTGTTGGTAGATTTTGGATTTTGTCGGACAAAGGGTTACTTGTTGAACTTTTAGTTGTATTTTTAATAATAGCTATGCTGATTATTACAATAGATAGACGGTCCTCATGGTGGAGCTTGTCATGGCAATCGCCGCCAAGAATTGTGAGCATTATGCCAAAGGTATTAAGACAATGATTTTTGTGGATTGATGATCGAGCTAATGTGCCAATAAGCACGTTTCATGCTATCCCCGATAACAACAACCAAGAGAAGATTGACACTCTAATATCTTCCTTTGCTAAGATAGTTCCTGAACCTCAAGAGAAATAAATCAAAGTTTTTCAATTTCCTTTTGAAAAAATGAGACTTATAATGTCTAAAATTTAGCGTAATGTGCAATGTAATCCTTGAACCTTTGATTTGTCTAATATAATCCTTAAACTATTCCCGAATGTTCAATCTCGTTCATAAATTTTTCATTTATTCAATCTGGTTGCTCAACTTTCCATAATAAACTCAAATTTGTTATCTGTACTAATCTCAAGTTTTCTTAATTACACTATTACCTATATTTTAGAATATATTTTCATTTCAATCCATTTCCTAAATAAAAGCTATCTTTCTATCACCTTATTACGTTTTTTTTAAAATATTACCATAGTTCCATTTAAGCATATTTTAGCTCAAGATCTCTATAATAGAAAATGTAGAATCTTATTGAGAGTTATATCATGTTGATATTTCTGCTATACGGGGGATCTAGTTGTTTTCAAATGTGTTAGTGTATTTCATCATGGATTGGAAGGTACTGCATGATGTGGTGGTTTTTTAAGGTTCTTCAGGCTTCAGTTAAATTCTCAGAGTTCATATCTCATCACTGATTGTAAGGTACCTCATGATGTGGTTGTTTTTAAGGTTCTTCAGGCTTCAGTTATATTCTCAGTGTTCTTTTTCTCTTGCTTTGTCGAGTAGCAATTTTCAGAAAAAGGACTGCCGCGTGTTTACCTGTTGTGCTTTAGTTTGCCTCTTTCTATAAATAAAGAAAATCGGGAGATTACTCTATGCATTTTGTGCATCTATGCTTCGAGCGTTCGTTTCTATTATGTCATTATATGAAGTTTAATTAGGAAAAAATCCTTTCGAAGTCCCGACTTCGAGCAAGATTAGAGGTCTTTAGATATTCAGCAATTAATAGATGAGTATATATATATGGTTTGAAACATGCAACTAATATAAAGAAGCCATATTTTGCAAACCTAGATTATAGGCAGATATGATAAGAACAGTAAAAGCATATAATACTTGTGAATTATTTCCGATCCTTTGATCCTAGGAAGTTGCCAACGAGTCTCCTCGTGGCATCGATTCATTTTTTGACTCGGATGCGCTTTACCCAAGCATGCAAGGGAAGCAAAGTAGGTAGTGCAAAGAATGGATATAGAGAAGTGAATGATGAAAGTGTCGGGAAATAGTGTTATAGCAGTGGAAAAGCTATGTTGTTGAGGACTCTGAACAAATATAGCTTCGAGCCATTCAGGATCATGTTTATGGCTTGATGTGGTTTTCCAATAGTAATGTCACTATGTTGATAGCGCCATTATTAGAAGCTCGATATATTTATTCAAAGAAGTCGGAGAACTTCAAGTCTGGAGCCCCGCTTAATTCTATTCCAATTCAAATCTGTCACACTCAAAAGCTTAAAACTAATAAATTCCTTATATACCAACTAAGATATATTTGCTTTAACATCACACTGGATTTTTCTGATGTGAGTTTATTCACAACTTATTCGGTGATCTTAAAGGAGTTAGGATTGTTGGTAGTAAAACCAATGGAATTGGCTAATTGAAGAATAAATCTGCCATTATCTTCCCAAAGGAGCGAGTGGCTGCTGGGCGGTGAAGCTGCAATTAAGATAGACACGGTAAAGGCTACGTTGCTAGTAGATCTACCCGGATGCCCAAAAACATGCTTACTTCTCAGGAAGATAGTTGGTTTCTGTGCTAAAAATTGGTAGAAAGAGGGTAGGAGTAAGACATTTTTGCTTGGATTGTCTTGATGACATAACCTTTCAGAATATCTTGATTGGTAACTAGTATTCACATGGGGTGATTCCAAATAGTCTTATCTTTAAGTTCTTTTCACATTTACAATCGAATAACGTTCAATCAACAATTTGATGATAAGGGAAGAAATGCAAAGAAATAAAACGATGAATGTATCCCTTCATTTTCAATCATTGCTTTGTCATTAGCTTTACTATTGTGCAAGAAGTGAGGTAATAACAGATAAGTTTGAATAATGCTGGTTATGCAACAATTGATTTACAAAGGAGAAAAAAAAGGAGAAAAGAATACCACACCTTATTTATCAAATGCAATCTTTTCAACCAATATAGTGAAGTCTTGAATCTTTTCAAAAAGTGTGACTTAGTTTTTTCAGCAGTCTTTTCCGCCAAAATTATTTACGTGATAGATAGGAATTGCCCATATGAGTTGTAACACCGCTAAATCCATAGAAGTGATGACCTATTTGACTATGCTTTCATAAAATTTTAGAGCTTAATCATGTTAATTGAGACGATTTAATTCATTTACATGTTGCATGTGAGTTTTTTATGCAATGAAGAGAAGACTACCTTCGAAAGATATATTTATAATATTTTGTTCGCCACAATGAATATAATTCATGTGTTAAATATTGAACCTAAATTGCGAATTAGTATGAGCTCGAGAAAGCCTCTCCTCAACAGCACAGCTTTTTCCACTGTTATAACACTGTTTCTTGACACTTTCATCGTTCACTTCTCTATATCCATTCTCTGCACTGCCTACTTTGTTTCCCTTATAATCAAATTACCAAAACCTAATGTGGTTGTAGGAATTTTCCTTTGGGGATTTTATGAGTTCTTGTTGTTCGTGTGCTCCCCTTGCACGCTTGGGTAAAGCGCATCCGAGTCAAAAAACGAATCGATGCCACGAGGAGACTCGTTGGCAACTTCCTAGGATCAAAGGATCGGAAATAATTCACAAGTATTATATGCTTTTACTGTTCCTGTCGTATCTGCCTATAATCTAGGTTTGCAAAATATGGATTCTTTATATTAGTTGCATGTTTCATATATATATATATGGTTGCATGTTATGGACTCATCTATTAATTGCTGAATATCTAAAGACCTCTAATCTTGCTCGAAGTCGGGACTTCGAATGGATTTTTTCCTAATTAAACTTCATATAATGACATATTAGAAACGAACGCTCGAAGCATACATGAACCAAAGAGTTAAAGAAAAAGCGAGGATAAAAAGACCATTTTTGAAACCCATTCGGCCATTGCATTCGGAACTGGTCTAATAGCTTAATCCATTCATTCCACACCAAGCCCATTATCTCCAACCCAGACTCCTAGGCCTACGAATTCGGCTCTTGAAACTCTAATCAATGCGTGGGCTCGCTAAATGCCGTTTTGGATTAAAACGAAGCCCATAGGATACAAAAGGAGGAACCAATGAAAGGACATCAATACAAGTCCAGGTTTATCGATTGAGACATAAAGATTTTGTCTCTTCCTGATAATTTTTTTTAGAACATAAGAGTATGAATCAAATCCATGGACAACTTGGAGGAGCTGGGCCTTCATTTTGCACTACTACGAATATGAGAATTATGGCACAGTCAGGGACGTTTGGATCTTCACTTTCTTTTTTGCGATGTATCTATAATTTTGATTTATTGAGTATTAATTTCTTGATTGTGGACGTGAATGATTATCCCATGTGTTAGTGGACAGACTTCAAATTAATCCAAGTTGCCTACAATTTTTTTTATATTGAAAATAAAAGAGAAAAGGTACTGAAAGAATATTAGAGTAATCTAATTTTATCAAATCCCCGAATCCATTTAAATTTTGATTCACAGAAGTAATCTCTCACACTTATTTGGATTTTTAATTGAACCACCAAAGAGATTTCCTTTTGTGCGGTCGGTGTGTGTACACTTCAGGCGCTCGTCTCTGCGAGTCGCGACTCGGTGCTTTCCATTCCACCGCGTCATTTTATAGAGTTGCATCAGGAAAGAGGCTATTCGAAGTCCCGAATTCAAGCAAAATCAAAGGTCTTCAGTGACCAAGTAATTAATAGACCAGTCTACTACACGCAATCAATATAAAGAGTCCCTTTCTTGCAAACCTTAAGATAAGAAACATAGAGTGGATGCACACGCGACAAGAATTGTCAAAGTACTTTCAATCCTTCGATCCTAGAAAGTTGTGACGCGCCTCCCTCGGGCATCGATTCGCGGTCGAGCTTCTATGTGCTTCATCCTCATGCCCATGGGGAGAAAAAACCCGGCGATCATAAAGAACACGCAAAGCGCAAATATTGAATATACTGTCGCCTCATTGTTTTTGGGAATTTGGATGAAAGAAGACATACCGAAAGCACTGCAGAGAGAGGTTAGAGCGGCGAAAAACAAAGGATTGGTCTCTACCGTAAAAGTGGTGACCCAGATTGTAAGAATGGAGATGAAAAAAGCCAAGCTATTGCAGATCTCGTATACATATAGTTTCGAACCGCTCAGGATAATTTCTCCGGCTTGATGTGGTTTTTCAAAAGCAATGCTGCTGGAATTGGCTGCGATGGCAGTGGAATTGGCTGGGGGATTTGAAGAGGAATCCTGCCAATATCCTCCCGGAGGAGAGAGAGCAGCCTGGTAAGTGGCAGCCGCAATCAAGGTTGACACTACAAGGATTGCATTGCGGGTGGATTCATCTAGGACTCTGTAAAAAATTGCACACTTCTCGTAGACACTTGGTTCCCTGCTAAAAAAATCTGACAGAGAGAGTTTTGGAGTAATAAGTCTTTTTGGACGTCCTGCACTACGAAACCTCTTCGCAATATCTGGACTGCCACTAGGATTCAGTTCGAAGATTTCCAAAGCCGTATGACCCTGGAAGTTCTTTTCATTTACATCCATGTGACCAAGCAATAGGTCGATGATCTGGAAGAAATGCAAAGGTTACAAAATGAAACATGCATCCCTTCAATTTCATTCACTACTTTGTCACAAGCTTTATTATTGTGCACAAAATGAGCTCGCGCCATATAAATTTGAATGATGATAGTGATGTCACATTGATGTAGAAGGGGAAAAGTTTAATAAATTTTATCTATCAAATGCAATCATTGCAAAATGTAATGAAGTCCAAAATCTTTTCAAAAATTACGATTTAGTCTTTTCACCTGAAATTATTTACCTAATAGGGTGAATCCATAGAAGTAATGAATGCAATAACTATGCTTTCTCATAAATGTTTAGGACTAAACCATGACAATTGAAAGGTTTAGAATTAAATTAAATATTGTATTTAGGTTTTTTTTTTTTTTGCCGTTTCGTTAGGAAGAGAAAGACTATCTTAGACAAGCACATTTATATCCTTTATGCATAAGATTCCATTGATCAGCGAGTAATTGTTCTATCCACAAAATGATGATTTTTTGGTCACGTTAATTGTCCTTGTTAGCTTCCATTTTTGTTTTAGGTTGAATGTTAGCTACCATTTCACTAGCTTCTATCTTATACCATATGGTTGGGTGGACTGATTTCAAAGAAATTTTACTAATCAATTGAAAAATTAAAAGAATAGAAAAAAATGAATTAAGTTATTCAGGTGGAAGTGTCTACAATGGAAAGAGTTGAAAGGAAATTATTCTTCCAAAACCGTCCAACTAAGATTTAAAGCTCACAAAAAATCGAATTTTATAGGGGTTCAATGGGAGACAAATTTTATCATACCTTCTCTATGCTATTAAGACTCTGAACAACTATCTCCTCTAGTCAAAACATTGTTAAGCCAATTAAAATGAACTCAAATTAGAAGCATCAACACCTTAAAATAATTTTCGCACTAGCAGTTTGTAAATGAAAATATGGGTTTATTTTGAAAAAACTGAAAAAATCGCGTTAGTGTTGATAATTCTAAGTGCTGAAAATAGAAACAGGAAAATATTTTGCAAACACATTATTGAATATGATTAATTTCTTAGCAAATATAACTGCGATTACTATTGTTGATAGGTTTATACCTATTGATGGGGAAGATTTTAATTACTATCAGTTATATTGATTATTAGATTAATTGAATGTTTTGGCTAGATTGGGTCGTTTGAGTCAAATACTTATTAGGTTTATCATACAAGTTTAATCTCATCCACCGCTAAATTTTTCATTTCAACAGTTAATTGGATTTTCAAAAATGCCAATCTGTATATATTAAATTAAAATAAAACAATCAAAAAACAATCTGCATGCTCATATAATCACTATCTTCATATGAGTATTTGACTTTTTTTTTTATTATTATTAAAAAGCACTAATTGTTGACCTAATTTTTATAACCCATCTGAATGGCATAAGGACTATTACATGTTTGGATGGTGAGTGATTTGGAGAGAAATGAAATGATTAGAATAATCACTAAGGAACCTAATGAAGATAAAATAATGGATCCACCTATGTAAAAACTGCGATCAATACTAGGGTGGAGCCTACCCCCTATGACAAAGTGCAAGGGAAATTTGTCAGAGAGAGAATTGGAAGTATTAAGATTGGGAGGGAAGGACTAAGGAGCGACATCCAGCCCTCCTAATTCCTTTTCTTCTCTCCTACGAAAGAAACCAAACAAGGTGGTGCCGTTCAAATCTACTCATTTTGAATGATTTCTAAAAAACCACGTACTTCTAACCATTATATTTGTTTCTGGATAAGATTGTGTCGAATTGAGAAAGATCAAACAATAAAAGCATGAATAACCATAAAGTCGATGAACCATACCTCGGATTGCCGTTCAAATGCAGCAATATGTAAGACAGTGTTACCATCTTGGTCTTTCCAATTCAAAATTTGTGTAAGGCAAGTTCGCTTGAGCCATCCAAGCAAAACCTTAAATGCTTCAATGTTGCCCGTCCTGACGGCAATGTGAACTGCAGTCTCGCATTGGCTTGTCAAGTCTTCAATGGACGATTTGCAAGTAGATAGGAATTCAACCAAGAGTTCCAAGAGATCCACATTCTCCTTCTCACTCTTTCCTCTTTCGCCGGCTACAAAATGCAAAGGGGTGATCCCGCCTCGTCCATGGATTCGGATTAACTTGGGGTCAAGGCTCATTAGTGCTCTCGCTATGTGATAATGCTTCTGGTGCAAAGCCAAGTGCATGGGGCTGAAACCTTCTTGATTAAGTTTTCGAGCGAACAATGGCTTCAAGATAGCTATCTCCATGGCCACTTTAATTCTCCCCTTGTTCGCGGCATTGTGTAGTGGGGTATTTGGGAAGGGGCCCTCGTGTCCGTGATCTAAGAGATTTTCATTCCCCCTAATTAAGCTGTATAATTCATCAACATTATCGGCTGCTATTGCTTCTTGAAGGGTCATTGTTGGAGGAGGGAAATGAGGAGAAGAGGGGGGTTTGCTTGTTGATGATGGATCGAAGAAAGAGTGGCAAACTTGCAAAATCATAAATAGTGTCCTAGTCAATCAAAATATGACTAGGTGAGTCATCGTTAATGATAGATCCCAAAGAAATAATTTAATTGGTTGGGGAATCTTTCTCTGTAGAGAACTTGCATGCTAAGTTTCGCTATGCGGGAGCCAAGACAGCAAGAAAATCTAAATTAACCAAAGAAGGCTAATTGATAGTAATACTCACCCAGTAATTTGCTATCTATTTATTTATTTATTTTTAATATGGTTGGGTGTCATTTCTCCGGGACTACATGAAGTTGTGGGGAGTAGCAGCTGAGGCTGTCTTGATAAATCATAATCACATCTACCGGTTGGCATAAATGCATAGGAATTTCGATGCTTGAATTTCACTAACCGCGAACTTCGATAATTGGATGAGAGCTTCTTCTTTTTTTTCTTCTTCTTAAATAAATATTTTAAGTCATCGAGTGGCCAAAATAAGAATTTGACTCTTCAATCTACTAAATGCCCAAACTTAAGCCCATTTCTACACTTATCTCTATCACATCAAGAAGATTAAACAAATATCTATAAGCTGGTGTGTGTTCTGCATCGCCTGTTCCTCTTTAATGTAATTGGCAATTGAATTTTCCATAATCGTAAATCGGACGGATGATATTAGGAGTGAGCAATTAGGCCAATCCAATCCAAGAACTAGCTCAAACCAGCCTTATTAGTTTCAAACTCGTTCACAAGGGAATCGGTTCGATTTCTGGATTAAAAAAAATTGGGAACTGGTGTTGATCAATTCGGTTCCGGTTCTATACCCTCAACTGATCAATTTTATTGAGAAAATAAAAAAACAACCGGCCTTACAAGACACAGTTCTAGGTTGAACCAGTATTCAACGGGTTCACTGCTAATCCCAAGTTATTTTTTAACTCTTTTATTAGAAGCCTTGCTGCCTCTCTCTCTCCGTCTCGGTTACTCGCTCTCCCTCTTCAGTGGCTCGATCTTGACTTCCTTCATGATTCGCCACTCTCTTCTCCACTCTGAGTTACCCTCTACGTTGGGTCTCGTTTTCGATTTCTTCATGGAATGGTGTCCGAATCCCCTGAATCCTGCGAGGAGCACTAGTGTGGTGGGGTAAGGTCAATATTTTATTCATTTAGTGTTGATTTTATACGCCGAAAGGTCTCTTGGAAAGCTAAAGAACTCTTTTGAGGATCGAAAATAGGCTTTTCTTACCTCCCAGTGCTCTCTCTTTTCTTTTACTTTTCTGTTTCTTTCTTTTTTTACATGTGAGGTGTGTCACAAGAAGGGGTGAGCAAATTGGAATTCGGAGTTTATTTTATTTTATTTTATTTTTTTTATAATGTGAAATTCAGATCTGATCTATCTGTAGTGGACACTGTGTGGTCTATATGAAAATGTTAACAGCCTTCTTTTTTTCTTTCTTGAATGCTTTCATCTATAGTTTAATGTTGTGATATGATATTTGAGCAACTTGTTCTTGTTCTTAAGTCAGAGCATCGAATCACTTTTTAGAACCCTTCGGCCTCTGGACTTTGGATCTACTTTTTAAAAATCACTGCATGATCTACGTCGGAATCTTGACTACTTTCACCTGTAGTTTGATCCTGTGATAGGTGACTCATGCTTTTCACCTCCACTGTGGGTCGGTTGG
>SMSX01018090.1:0-17241 GCA_026573535.1 Eucalyptus polybractea | reverse complement strand
GTATATAATTATATTAGGGAAGTTGATGCTCCGTGGTCTTTGGGGCACGAGGGTTTTGACCGTGAAAAAGGATATAAAGTGCTGATCTTTGGAGGCCGTACAGCAGCTCTTGTTTTTGGGAGCCGCACGAAGGGAAGAGCGAAAGGAAACGCACAGAAAGTTTCTTGACACGTAGAGCCTTTGCTTGGGCTCGAACATCCTAGTGATTTGTGTCATGTGTTTTATATAAAATTGAGGTATTTATTTATAAACACTCTCGAGATTAGACTCAATTTAAGTGTGTAAACATTCAGAGCGATTGTAACTTTGATTCTCATATTATAGTGAATTTTTACTGCTAATTCTCTCTATGGAGATAAGCATCAATATTCGGATTGAATTATGTAAATATTTTATGTCATTTATTGTCTATTGTTTCATATAAGTTTTCACGTTAATATTACAACACTCATAATAGCTATATTTCCAAATTTTGCCGTCACTTGTTCCTCCACGGCCTCCGATGAGCTAACACTTTTGAGTGCTACTCCAATTCTACTGGTGGTGGTGGCTTGCTCGGCAAACAAACACTGCCATACCTTCCCATCCTACAACAAGCTCGTCACCAGAAACCATGCCGCCAAACTCCGCCACACGCGCCCGCACCCGCCATCACGCACCACTGCAGTTCAGATCCACACGTTACACGCACCCGCCATCACTCTACTCATGTCACTCACTTGCCATCCACGTGCACGTTCCAATCGTGTCATCTCGCCACATTAGTAGCTAACCATTGACCATTGACCATTGACCGATCATTGACTATTGACCGATTCAATTGGACCAGTCCGATCGGTTCCAAGGCACTTTTCAACAAGTTATTGGTGATCATAGACTAGTTTCCAAGGTATTTCGACATATTAAGTCCATTTGTGGACCCTATTTTCTCTATATCGGCTCTCTAGGTATTGGCTTCTTTGCATTTGTTGTTCAATTTACTATGTTGAAATCGGTAATGTGACATCCACAGTTCTAGCCCATGTATTGATAATGAGAAATGGCCATAGGATCGGTACGCCGATAGTGGGGATCGGCCATGGACTGACCCAAGCATTGGTTATGAACCAATCGGCCCAATCGAAAAGGGCGATCGAGGGGATCAACCATGGTCCAATCAAAGGATCAGCCATGGATCGATCAAGGGATCAACAAGGAATCAATTTGATCGATCCACCGATCACGCAAGTTGACCAAAGCTATTCAACCATGAATCGACTGCTTGGCCATAAAAGTTGATCTTGGAATGATCACACATCATCACAGATCTATCAATGGATGATCGTGGGTTGATCCTGCACAGTAATGTACCAGTCGTAGGTGATTCAGCTTAGTCATGCATTGGCCGAGGGTAAATATGGATTGATCCCATATGACAATGCATCGGCCGTGGATCGATCAATCCCACGTGAGCATGTGTCAACCGAGGATTGACCACAGATCGGTTATTCTCGACCATTGATCGGTTATTCTCGACCATTGATCGGTTATGAATTGACTATAGATCATTTGCGATAGATCATGGATCAGTCGCAGATCGATTCAACGGTCCAATCACTCGATTCATAAGACCCGGCTGCCCGATGTCACAACCCGATCCTCAAGTACATGCGCATCCCTTACTTTGGTTGATTTTAAATGCGATATCTTAGGACTAAGTATCGCTGACCCTTTTATTTTCATAAGCACATGCGGATGTAATTATAAATCTCCATACAGTAAAGCAATGGGATAGAAAAGAAGGGCCATAATTTTCATAATGAAATTCACAACCTTACTTTTATACATAGCACAACCTATATTATTTTACTATACTATTCACAAATGTCTGATTTTACACCTATCTTCAAGAACACAAGGTTCACACAAAACGGGAGGGAATCTCAGTCCTCATTCACTTCGTACTCAAGGTCCTTCTTTGGATCACCTTCTTTTTTCAAAATCTTCCTACTCCTCAGGTTTCACATTAAGGTTCTCCTCCTCAGACTCCTCATTAGGGTCTTGAAATGGTTATACAATAACCATTGAGACCACGTCTTAGCGAGTTCTACCCTCTAAGACTCGATTAATAAACCAATACGCTATTCGGGCTGTCTATGCACACCTGGGTTAGAGAACTTACTTTAGCCTCAGATTCCACCTGCAAATTAGCACAGTTCACATAGGCACCCACCATAATATCACGGATCAAAACATCGATCAAATCGACTTAGTCGGATCATTTCTTGGTCACTACCAACCATATTATATAATCTCAAGTATAATACCTAGTCAGCGAACCACGTATTTTCCCTTAGGCACTGATTTCGCCAAGACAATGTACCAATCACCCATCCCACATATTTTCTAAGGCGCCGTTTTCACTAAAGTGATGTACAATAAACACTTTATGTGCATACTATCGAGGGTTGATTTCACCGTGGTGATATATTTAATCACAAAGCCAATATAAGCCAATTAAGTGTATTCTCTTTTAGGCATTCCAATTACTTTCTCGACCATTGATGGCACTACTATTACCGCCAACACACGTAAATACAACCATTATATAATAATTCCATTTCATGCAAGACGATTAATTATCACATTGCATGATATATATATATATAAATATATATAAATATAAATATAAATATATATATATATATATATATATATATATATATATATTCAAAAAATTTACGCAAGATTCTAATAAGACTTATACGCCAAAGCTTATATAATAATCACGAAGTCACACCACACATCATTTCTTCTTATCTTTTATAATACCCGATAAAATATCGTGCGTGGACACATGGTTAGCCTTAGCCAAAATCTAATATTTTCCTTTCCATAACTCCTACATTTTCAATAGTGCACCAACAATATTTTTTTGCATTATCAATCGATGCTCGGTTATTTTTCAATTAATAACCAACATTAATTAATTTAGGAATAATTCCCAAATTCACAGATAATTCAATTCTGCACAAAATAAAGCTCAATTAAATAAACGGACTACGCCATGACAATCAGCATAAAATTCCGGTCGTTGGTTATCTCTGCCTAATTTCCGGAAAATAATTAATTAATTAATTAATTTCGAAAATTAATAAATAAATACTAAAAATCCATTTTAGGCCCGTAATGCCTAATTGGATGCCAGAACGGATCGGGAAAAATCTCGAGATGCATTCAATAAATAGGAGTACGTCTCTATTTGCTAATTACACTAATCAACCACATAACATGCATCATTAAGTCACTAATTAAATTACTCTAAACTAATCTAACCACCTAATTAGACTTAATTAAATCTAATCAATCCTTAACCATCATTAGCAAACTAAGAAAGCATTAGTGAGCAAAACTCACTTGATTAGTACGGAGACCATCACCGCGACCGACGCCGACGACGTACGCAATTCGAATTTCGCTGGCCAAGAACACTCTACGCCGCCCAATATAAGCCTCGCAGTTCCCACAAAAATTTGCGCTTTAGACTTATAGCTTAGCCTTCAAAATCGCAGGCTTGACTGCTGGAATCTTTGGGCCAATGTTGGGCTGAACTTTTAAGACTGAAATGGTTGTAACTTAAAATGGACCAAGCTGAAGCGGGCCTTAAAAACTGGGCTGCTGGACTGAAGTTCCACTTTGGGCCGAATTGTTGATCCGTGGGCTTCACGGATGGCCGAACGTCACTTTGTTGGGTTTCCGTGGACGTGGAAGAACACGTGAGCGGTTGCGGTGGGGTTCGAGAGTTGCCATGCGTTGATCCAATGAACAAAAGAATGGCGAGTGGCAGCAAGCTAGGCGGTGAAACCGAAGACGTTGGGATTGCGCTTCTTCGGTCAAGTTGACCGAGCGTGAGGGAGAAGTAATAAAAGGTTTGGTGGATGACGGTTGTGGTCCTATCAGTAATCCTGCTTTGAAGAACTTTTGAATCTACGGAGGCTGAACATTAGACAGATGGCAGCAAGGAGGATGGAGGTGCGGAATGTTGGCGTGGAGAGGGGTGGTCAGCTGCAGTTTGTTTCAACCATTTTGCTGGACGAGGGAGCGGCGAACACGGAGCTGCTGCAGGCGTTGAATTTCAGTGGACGACCGATCTTCGACGAAGCAGAAGAGAAGGAGCTGCGTCAGTTGGAGAGCAGAAGTCGGTGGGGAGCGGCAGCACGTGAGTGGGGAAAATTCTTCGTGGACGTGCTGGCAGCTGGGCAGAAGACACGAGCTGGTGGGGATTTCTTCGGTGGGGAGCGGGGAAAAGAAGCGATGGAGCAGCTGCAGAGGGGCAGAGCAGTTCGGTTCAGGCGAGAGGGAAAAGAAAGCGAAGCAGAAACAAATGAAATCGAAACCGAATAAAGGAGAAGATAAGGCAGCAAAGAAAGAGAGGGACAGCACGGGAGGCAGCTGGCTGATCGAGATGGAGAAGCCATGGACGGTGCAAAAAGTCAAGAATTTATCCATCTAATTAATTGTTTTGTCTCCTATATTACTTTCTTGTATTAAATTTTCCAGAATCAATCCAATTTGAGGCCAAAATTTCACTCACCAACCAAAGCTCCGAATTTCTAAATTTTGGCTTCAATTTTTTCATGAAATTTCCCAAATCAACTTCCAATTTTGTCGAAGAAAAATCCCGAACAATTTTCAATAAGTCCCCAACACTCAAAGGCTTAGCTTGGAAGTCCAAATTTCCTTTAATTTGGCCCATCCGAATTTCCATTATTTTTTGCAACGTCTAATTCCATTTTCTGTAAAAATCTCAAGATCTCCAAAAATTCTTCGGAGGATGAGTCAACGTTCCTAAAATAGATCATGACATAACAGAATCTTCAATTTCTGAAATCAAACTTGAATTAGCGGTTAATTTTCATTCGGCGCGTTTTTAGTGTGACCTAGGCTACATGGTAGTTTTTAGAGATTTTTAGTGCAAATAACCCGTGGTTGATTTTCTTCAAGCCACAATATATCACTTTGACACATTGGCAACTCTCGATGGTCGTGAAAATCTCAAGGTTTCAATTATGGGTATAGGGTACCAAAAACGATAGAAAATCGATCTAGTGCCGATCGACGAGAATTTTGTAATCAAGTGGAATCACCACACTTTGATAACATATTTCAGTCAAATCGACCTATCTATGATCTCTGATCGATTTTGACAATGTCGTAATGACCCTTGCAGACTAACATGGTTGAGCAATCGACTTCTAGTCGAATTTTCAAGTCCATTGCATCAAAATCTCTTAATGACTTCCTCAGATGGTCTAGTTATCTCACGAGTGATCGGCTCTGAGAATAGCACTATAGACGTGTCGATGAAAATGTTCAATTTATTCAATTGAAAATAGTACTGAAAATTCAGGATGTCACACTCGATCCATGCGACTCGGCTGCTCAAGCCAGTGCTCGGCTAGTCTCGACCATGGATCTAGCCATGCCCACCCACTAACCTTGATCCAAATCATGTAGTCAACTATAGATGAGGTGAGAAACTCTCACTCGATGATGTCGGCGCTTACATTGACTTCCCTCTCAGGCTTACATAATGTTCCTCGGATGTTAGCCAATAAATGAGAGGGCGAATCATCAACTTAGGTGGCGATAAATAAGTTGCAGAATCCAAAGCCAATGATGACCAAATCTTAGACAATTAATGTAGGCATTTAATGAGAGGGTGAATCATCAACTTAGGTGGTAAGAAATAAGTGGCATAATTCAAAGCCCATGACCAAATGTTAAGCAATTAATGTATGCATTTAATGAAAGAATGATTCATCATCCTAGGTGGCAAGAAGAAGGTTTGGCCATGATTACACGATGACTCATTGGCATAAGTAAACCAATGAGAAGAATACCACATGTCTTTAATCATTTCATAGAACTTTAGGATGTCACAACATCATTTTAGCTAGGCCATATGGGAAAAGCCAATTGGACCACATGTTCCTAATCATTTCCTTGGAAAAATTAGAGTGCCACCATTTCAATCTAGCTATGCCACTTGAAGAAAACCATTTGAGTCACTAGGGTCATTAAATGATGGTAAGTTTATAGATAGAACACCACCTTTCATTTCCACCGCCTTGCCATCTCTCTCTCTCCCCATTGACCCCTCACTTGCCCGCTCACCCCTCACCACTCGGGCACCTCTCTACCACCCGTTGTCGTTTCATCAATTGTTAGTGGAATCCCTAACCTTCAACTAGGGCGATGAGCTATGAGGTTCGGGCTTGGTTGTGTTCTCATTCAAGCTCAGTTGTGTGCATGTTGATGATTGTTTTGTATGGTCTGCTTATGTCTTTGCATTTATAAGTCAAATCGTACCCCAGGTTATGGATGAGTCTCGCTCTACTTTGGATCGGCATTAAGGCATGTCGGTTTAAGTTGTGAGTCACGTGCTGCACTAGGCATAATATTGTAGTTATGATGTTATAGGTCATGCCACACACATACACAACCATAAGCACGCCCATGGGCCTTACTTACATCGGCTAAGATAAAAAAAAAATAATGAATCGGCTTGTGTGATGCATAATGTGTTGTCACATAAAGGAAATATAAAAACCGTTGCCATTACGGCGACGATGGCTTGTTAGTGAGAACAAAATGCTCCCACATTGATGCCTCCGGAAGAGTTTCGGGATGCTACCAAGAGCAGGTGATGCTCTGTAAGGGGAACGGGAGGAGCATGAGTCGAAAGTTTCAGGATGTTGCTAGTTGTGATGCCCTATTGATGCCAGATGTTTAGCTTGAAGCTAGAAGTCCCTAAAAGTATGGGATGGGATGCCCAATTGATGTTGGATGCCTAACTTGAAATTGGAAGCCCCTAAAAGTATAGGAATAACCATATGAGATGGTTATAAAACGAAATTCTTTTTGCATGTTCCTATGTTGTTTGGTAAGCTGAAGGTAGTTTGCGCATTGACAGTAAGCCGAAATTGTTCATATGTATATAATCAAGTTATTGCAATAGTATTGCTTCTGATCTGCCATCTATGTACTAGTGTGAATGATGTTCACATGCTAGGCTCGATGACAAGATGTCCTCCTATTTGAGGATTCATGATTTCACTTACTGAGCCTTCGACTAACTTCGTTATTTTTTAGACTTGTAGATATGGATGTCTCATCCCCTTATGACTTACCGATGTCCTTGGATGTGTCCGTCATCAATATGGTTGATGTAGAGAATGACATAATTTATTGTAATAATTCCATCGCATGGATCGAAGAAGGCTTGGATGACTGGGTTCCTCATCGCTATGTAGCATGGTATGCGTGGTTTGATGGCAATCTCACAAGGTTACTCCGAGGCTTCAATGGACCATTCGAGTTCACCAATGGGTCCATGCCTAACCGAATGGTGATCAACCCGTAGGGTAAATTACGTGGCGACAGGCATACTAATTTTGGAGCCGTGGCCATGCTAGAGGAGATAGGAATCCCCTGGCCTACTTGGATAAAAGGATAATATAAATAAGGGAGTGCCCATAGAAAAAGGCCATGTAAATGTACCTACGCATAATGAAAGTAGTGTATTATGTGATGTGTTTTCCTAACTGCTTGATTGTTGTCTAGGTGATTGCTTTTGTACCTGCTTTAACTTGCTTGTAAGAACAAGATGAATTGAAAAGAAATGGGTCGACAACGTGCCTGGGACGTTGTATCCCTATCGGCTGTGGTGTTGGTTCGACTATGACGTAAGCAACTCATCGGAAGGCCAATTAACCCCGAAATTATGTTTCACATGCAAGTTCATTTGCTGCTACTGCTATTGATAAGGCTTCTCCCAATAGATTGTCTGTTAGTCTCTCATTAGAGGATTCTCATTCCATTTTTTGAGAGTTTAGTACTTCTAAGTCCTATGTTCCTTTAGTTATATCTGTTGCTTTACTTAATTCTGATTCATGGTTTTTTACTTCACCTGCTACAATCAAATGACTTCAAATTCCGATTTGTTTTAGTCAAAATCATTCAATTTGCATGCCCTTACTATTCACACAGCTGGTAATTCCCAAATGAGAGTCAGCCATACATGAGACATTTCAATAACTACATTATCCTTGTCTCACACATTTATGGTTCCCAAACTGCCTCTAAACTTGATCTAAGTTGGACAATTTTGTGAACTTAGCTTTGATGTTTAACTTGACAAATAGAAAATGCTAACAAGTTTCAGGATTTGATTGCAATTTTTTGGATTCAATTGAATTTTTATAACAAGTTTTGTGACTTAATTGCGTTTTTGAAAGTACTAAGACTCAATTAATTTTTCATGATAAATTTTAGGATTTGATCGTACTTTTTAAAATTTTTAGGATTACATTAATTTTTTTTTGGAAAAATTTAGGATTTTTAATATATTCATCATATAAACTGATACTTGAGTTGTGAGATTTTATGAGAATAAGCACATGGAACTAAGCTTTCGGAAAAGCAATAATGATGACGCTAGACTCCACCACTAAAGAACAATATTGATGTAGGACATGTAATTTTGTCAACGATAAAAGATTGATTTGTCATAGCTAACTCTATAGTAGGTACGTTATTTCCTTGAAGTAGAGTTCAAGTCCAGAATACTCTGGAAATCCTACTTGTCTTTTAGTAATGAATGCCTTGCCAATATTGAATTTGCCAGACCAAATAACACTATAGATACACCTGTTACCCAAAAGAAGTAACCTCATACACATAGCTAACATTGATATGATATCAACATATATATTCATCTATATTTATGATAGAACAGCAAGCTGGTTACAGGAATATTGTTTTAAATCCACCAAAAAGAATATATAGTCTCCAAACTAACAAACTAAATCTAACAAATATCATTTTGGACATAAACACAACTATCTCAATTCATACCCAAATTCCAACTCGTAAACAAATTCCCTGTTGATATCACTCTTATTCTATCTGTGGGTAGTTGTGTAACTTGAGAAAAGAATTGAGATGAATGGTATATGCAAACCACCACTTGGTGAATAGTATGATTCTTTTCTATGGAGCTTGAGCATTCTGCATTTTTATAAAACATTACCATATATACATTTATCTAAATCCAATATAAAAATAGGTATAAGAGCAAACATGATACATCAATTTAGCAAAGCGTTATATTCATAAAAAAAATACTCATTCAATCAATAATATTAAAGTAAATTAATAGTTCAATCCATTGCTCAATTGAATGGCCAGTATTAAATTCTGTCAACAGCCAACGGTCAACATCTCGTGACAAGAACTACCAAGATTCTCCCTTGTCATAGCTCTCGACCTATAGTATTTTGTGGCTTGGCCCAAACAGAGAACATATGCATACTAACAACCTTTCAATTCACAGTGACAAGAGCATAAACCATCAACATGATTATCTCATCAATCACAAAACCATTTCAGAATTCATTCATAAAACAAATTTACAAATCAAAATATGAATAAAAATCCTAAAACTTATTGCGAAAATGCAATTAAGTCATAAAACTTTCTAAGAGTGCAATCAAATATTTTTGTTAGCTTCATTCAATTTGAATTGACGGAAAATACTGACTTGGCATTTAATATTATAATTCATAGACATGTGGCATTGAATAAAGACCTAAAATTAGAGAAAAAGGCCAAAAAAATCCCAGAAGTCAAAAAAGTAAAATATAACTAGAAGAGAGAGAAGATTGGGGAATTTGAAGGGGGCGTCGCTGCCCCCACCTTTGCCAACGAGGGTCCAACCTTGCGGGGACAGCCGGTGAGAAAGGAGAGGGAGGATTCTGATAAATGAACCAGATGAACAGGCAGTGATAAACGAAGGAGAAGAGCAAGTTGAGAATGGACATGGTGAAGCTGATCCTTGAACTCCCTGTATATCCACCATTCCAGACTCGGATGCTTGGAAGGCAACAAAGGGCCGGCTCAACCTCCCAACCTTATGAAGTCCTGATAGATAACAAACAAAATTATCGTTTCAAACTCTTCTGGGCAAAAAAAAGTGAAATTCTAATTGTGAAATATGTCTCCTTCATGGAACCACAGTAAGTGCCGTCGTAGCTCAACTTTTGCATCGACGCAAGCGCTCGACGATTGCCTCATCATCCACGGGCACCTCTTGGTCCACGGTGGAACTCGATTGAACCTGAAATGAATCCAGAAAAGGGCCTCTGATCCACCTGCTGTGTTGATAAGGAGAAGGCTTGCGACTGTTGAGATTGAAAGCGGTGAAGTCGCGCCGGTCAAAGGGAACAGGCAGAGAGGCGCCATGGCCGGGCGAGGGTGGAAGCGCCTGCTCGGCGGTGTGCCACCCCTTCGGAATTCCCGTCCTCCATCCTGCTTTTCTCTTTTAGTCGTCTATTTTGTGTTTTTTCCTCCTTTGGGTTGGCTTTTTCTTTTTTGTCTTTTTTATATTTTGGCCTATTTTCTGATGTGGCTCCCTGCCTATCCTCAGAATATAATAAAAGTTTCATGTCGACATTTTCCATCACTCAAGTTAGACGGAGTTAATAGAAATACTTTATTACATTAGTTAGACAACTTTTAAGACTTAATTCTACTTTTTGGAAGTTTTAAGATTTGATTCCACTTTCGTACAAAGTTTTAGAATTTTTAGTACAATTATCCCGTCAAAATATATGTCACCTGTCGTGAAATCATTTGCAAATAATCAACTCTCAAACTATTATAAGATATATTCTAAAATGTCATTTTAAATAACAAAATGTTAGAAACTGTACAATTTAACTTTATGTAATACACATGATATAAGGCTCCATTCGTTTAGCAAAAAATAATTTTTAGGAAAACATTTTACGGATTTTCCAGCGTTCGTTTTATGGAAAATGAATTCTTTGGAGAAAACATTTTCCATGAAAGGAAAAAAGTCTTTTAAAATAGGGGAAATTGTTTTCCCTTTTAAAAATCTTATCTCACATCTCCACAAATCATCGCTTCCTCCTCCCCTTCTTCTTCTTCTTTTCTTCTTTTATTCGAATTATTTTCAATTTTTTTCCTTTCTAATTCAAATTATTTTTTAATTTTCTTTTTCTTTTCTTTATTTCCTAGCTTCTTCTTTCTTGGTTGGTCACCGACCATGGCGACGGCTGGCAGCTAGCTATAGGCGAGCCTTGAGCTCGCTGACGAGCATGAGGCTCACCTACCTCTGGTGAGCTTAGGCTTGCCGCTCGTCGGCCACAAGCTTGCGCTTGCCGATCTGGTGAGCCTCGACCTCGCTAGACTTGGGTGTCACCAGATCAGCGAGCTCGAGGCTCTTTCACGAACTATAACATAACTAATTACTATGGTTTTCAAGCCACAAATTTACAAATCATAAAAAGAGATAAGCACCAATTGTCCGTGACCAAAAACCGAGTCGAAGCTAGGTTGCGTGGAAAGCTCCAAAATCCTTTCAGTCAACATTTTCAACAGCCCATTATCGATTCCCCCTCTCGTCTTTTCTGTTCTCTCGCAGCTCACTCTCTCCCCTTTCTTCTTCTTTCATGTTCTTCTGCCGACTCTGTTTTTCATCCCTCTATTTAACACTAGCCGCAGATTAAATGAGAAATGGGCTAAGGAAGCTTCATGGGCCTAAAATATAATTTGGAGAATCGAACACGAACTTGTTTTCTTTTTCTTTTTGTTGGCCCATCAGTTACGGGAGTGGGGAAAGAAAACGGTCTCTGTCATGGATCATGATCACTTGACTATACTAATCCACCAATGGAGGTCCTTGTCATGTTACTTCTTGAGGAAGGAGAAGACTTCGACGAAGACCTTCCAAAAAAATCATTCGACTTGTGTGTGAGCTTCACTTCCCTGAGTTCTGAATCTCAGCTAGCTTGAACTTCACTTGGCGTGAGAGAAAGAAAACAAGATATGGAAAATAGGATCTATCCAATTAGCTATGATGTCAAGGAGATTGCGCTATCGCTTCAGCGGGCAATTGTCGGCTACGGATTCCGTCCAACCGAGGAGGAACTGATCGCTTACTTGAAGTTGGAAGTACCCGGAAGGAGGGAGAGTTTCTGCGTTATTCCGACGCTAGATGACATCTATAAGGTTAATCCGTGGGATTTACCAGCCAAATTCAAGGGTAAGTCCTTCGCAACTTCATCAGAGGGCCTCAGAAAAAGAGCAGTTGCCCCTTACTCTTGACTCAAAATGTGTTTTTGAATGTGCAAGCAGAGAATTCTATCATTCCATCCAATGATCAAGAGTGGTGGTTCATTTGTCCACGGACGCAGACCCAGCGGATTAGCAGGAAAACACCATGTGGTTATTCTTGGAAGATCACTGGTTCACATAAAGATATTAAGGCAGGAAATGAAGACAAAAAGATCGGTTCCAAGGTACCGTTAATCTTCCAGGATGGCGTCCAGACCAACTGGGTCATCCACGAATATCATCTACTCGACAATGATGTATTCAATCTATCCCTCTTTTTTTCGTTACAATTACTTAGATTTGCAAGCAGCGTGAATTCGATCATATTAGAACTATAGCTTCAATAATCTGCAGAAAACCCATTAAAAGTTTCTGTGTGTCCTAAAGAAGCAGAGAAGCATTTTTTTTTTGGCTCAGTTTCTACTACGGAAGGTTGAAATCTTAATTTGTGACTGTTGAAGAAAATATGAGCTGATGGTATGAACTGGTATAACATGGCCTTTCGACAGTTCAATCGAAATTATGTTCTGTATCACTTAAAGCGGAGACGAGATGAGAAGGCTGATAACTCAAGCATAGCATCAGACCATGGAGCCAACTACCTGGTGGAGTTGGAATCGGATCTTTATCAACCTGATCATGAGGACTCATTTCCTGAGGTCGTAGGAAAAAATGTTCTGTTTATAAATTTAACGTCTGTCTTCACTGGCGCTCGAAATTTGTTAATCACTGATCTTTCAATTGTAAATACAGTATTCGATCCAAGCAATGATGGGGTCCCTGATTGAGGAGAGTCCGACTGTTATGGACTTCACATTGGACAATGGCCATACTGACGATTATAGCCAATTGTTGCCCGAAACAGGTAAAGAGGATGAATACATGCTATTTGAAGATCTTTTTGATGCCGACTTCTTCCATGGAGACGAAATGCAAATACAGGTCAAAATTCTTCCCTCGAAATTTCATTTGGTTGCTGTGATTACTTCACTAGTAAATTTAGGTTAAAATGGTTTAAAATGCGCTCAAAGGGCACTTCCCTTTTCCAGGTAATCTGAAAAATAAGGATAATGTGCTTTCAATATCTTTGTGTAGAATAGAAATTCGTCATAGAATTTGTCTATGGAAAAAGAAAAGCAGACTTTCATGCTGAGTTACTTGTGCTTCATTAACTTTCAATTACATAAGAACGTGGACAATTTAAAACCTAATCTTGAAGGTTTGTTATGAACTTAATTTAATGCCTCAGTTATTTCCTCCGAATCATTTCATTTCATTTCATACAATCTGTCGCTGCAGGATGGCCAAACATCTAACTTGCATAATGAGCGTCCTGTGCTGATGAGGAATCAGCGAACACAGACAATTGACTCACTCCCAGGTGTTGTTCCCTTTGACGGAAAGAAAGGCATGGTGGAGAATAAGTTCAGCAGCCCCCTTGTTGTTCCTAAAAAGCCTATGGCACTTCCTGTATACACTACGAGTGTAAAATATAATGGCAAGGATGAAGTGCCGGGGTTTAGAAATGTTAGACAGGAAACAGTTGCTCAAAGTATCAAACCAGAATGCATATATTTGGATGAAACAGCAGCCAGAACAAAGGTGAAAGGAGCTTCTAAACTAACCCATTGTGTCTCATTACTATTCTTATGGGTTGAAGTGCATTGGTTGGGTAGTTAATTAGATGTTGCAGATTCTCTTTCTGACTGCAGCTAACAATATATTGCATATGTGGTTCGTAGGTAGGCACTTGAGTAAATGGTTAATCTTGTTAAAAGCTACTTTGTGAAAAAACATAAAGTGGATCCTAGCATTCTTCTACCAAAAGGGAGTGAAATTTCAGTCTAAATTGCTCGTGCTTTATCAACTTGGATTCAAATAATAAGAATGGTGAAAAACTCTAAAGCAAAAAATATATAAAAAAAAAAATTGCAGCTAAGATATTGAAAAAGGTTATAACAGACGACTAAAAGGCAGATCATTTAATTTGAGCTTTCAGACAATTTGAGAATCAAAACATTAATGTTTGTCATGAGATCAAGATAATGCCTTAGTTATTTCCATCGATCCATTTGATATATGCAATGCTTTGTTGCAGAGTGGCCAAATATCTATAATGGCGAATCGCCGAACACAAACAATTGGGTCAATCCATGGTGTTTTTCCTCTTGAGCAAAAGAAAGCCATCATACAGAGTAAACTCAACAGCTCACATGTTTCCTCAGCCAAACCTATGGAGCTTCTGAGCAAGCCCGTGACTCCAAAAATGCCCGAGCCCCCAAAAATTTATGTCAATGAA
The DNA here is from genome assembly GCA_026573535.1 of Eucalyptus polybractea. Classification (NCBI taxonomy): domain Eukaryota; kingdom Viridiplantae; phylum Streptophyta; class Magnoliopsida; order Myrtales; family Myrtaceae; genus Eucalyptus; species Eucalyptus polybractea. The sequence goes on along the minus strand of SMSX01018090.1, from coordinate 2,762 downwards.
GAACTGAGGCTTGAAAAGGTTAAGAAGCAGGAAATTGCATTGAGAAATGTTAAAACAGAATGTGTATCTTGGGATGAAGCTGCAGCAACAGCGAAGGTGAAAGAAACTCCCAGTTTAACTGATTTATCTTCCAGTCTTGATGTGCATTGTTGGAACATTTAGTTTGATTGGCATCGTTCCATATTTTTTCGGAAAATCAATGGAATATACCTGGAAAATTCTTCATTTTCTGGTCTCCTGTTAATCCTTTGTTTCCTTTTCCTTATCATCTCACTATTTGAAACACGTTATGTTGGCAGGTACCAAAATACCAAGACTACTGTTCAGCGAGTAATTCATCGGGGAAGAAAACCAGCAGGGGGATTGAACATGCCAGAGAGAAAGCAAATTCAGTGACTGCATTGATCAGACCAACCACCAAGAGCGCAGAAAGCTCCATAAATCCTCTACTGCGTAATCTCGTGAACGTGCTTATCGGGATTTTCCTGCTGTGTGCCATCACTTGCCAAGTATTTAATTTATGATTTTCACTGCTATATTGCCTGAGTGCAATGCAGCATCATTAGAAGCAACTGTAAACAAAGGATTTTGTATGCTAATGCTTTGTACTTCTTTTTGCTTCAAAGGAATTGGAAGATCTAACCAGATGTCCGCCTGCTCTGAAATTTACTTTCTTCATTCTCTGCTGAATCAATGAGTTGCCACAGTGATGTCTCCTTTAAAGTTAACTTGCAGTTCATCATTCTGTCTGTTTCTTTAGTTTATCAAACTATCCGAAGGATCAAGTGTGAGACAGGTTGGTTTGTAGGCACGGTCCATTGACACAACATGCAAACTAATCAGTCTACACAGGACAAAGCCTTCTTTATAAGAAGTTAATATGTTTATCTGTATGTTCCGGACAAATAGAAGCTTTTATCTTTTGCAAAATGAAATAATAGCAGCCTCTGGTAGCTCTGAGTCTTCCTAGGATCACACATGTGTATTCAGAACACAAGAAGCGACAAACGAGGACTGAGCATACATTTTGAATCGACACTGTTGAAGGAATAGTGCAAGTCAAAGACCATAATTAGGCTTGACCGTTCAAAAAGATTAATTGACAGCGCTCTAGTTTTGACCAGATTACTTAAACACTCACTGAATTTTCACAAACCACTTCTCCAGGTGTGCCAGAATGTAGTCAACTTAGGGAGACTTCATTCTAAATAGTTCCTCGAGACGATTCAAGGGAAGTAGAATGGTGTGTTGAGGGTGATGTAGCTCTGTTTCTTTGAGTTTTAATAAAGTACTTCTGGTGTTATTGCGTTCCCTTTAAATTGGAGTGGAGTTAAGAGTAGGATTTTGGAAATGGAGGGGTGTTGGGGTGATTTGGCCAAAACAGTGCAATGTTGGAGTAATAAATAGGGAAAAATTAGAAAAATGAAAAAATCCAAATAAGGGCTTAAAGTGCTCTTGTTTTCTTAAATAAGGCCTTGTAGTGGAACTTGTTTCAAATAAATGTCAGAAATAGTCAAATCTTCTTAAGTAAAGACTTGAAGTGGCTAAGTTGTCTCAAAGAAGGATCTATGGCTAGCCGGTGACTATTCCGGCCATTGAAAAGAGGGTATTTTGGTAAAATATTATGACTATATATTTTTAAAAAAAATTTAACTTTTTCCCTTTTCTTTCTTTTTTTTCTTTTATCCTTGTCCCTGCCCCAACCATCATCTTTGATGCTTGGTGGAGGTCGCCCACCTCAAGTGAGGGCGAGGGCTGCCCTCGTCGATGACGGGTTAGCCCAAGCAAAGCCACCCTCGCCCAACAACGAATCTAACGTGGAATACCCTCACCCAACACCGATGGGAGTTGCTCTCACCTGAGTCCAATGACCTATAAAGAGAAAAGAAAAAGAAAAAAATAAAGTAAAAGAAATAGACAGAAAAATTAAATAAAAAGACAAAAATGTATTTCGATTTGAGAGGTTTGGCCCTTTTTTGAAATATTTATTTTATGCTTCTATTTGAAATAAGTTTCACTTCGAGCCCTTATTTGAGATGATTTAATTACTTTTGATCCTTATTTGAAAAAACAAAGACACTTTATGTCCTTATTTGGACTTTTCCCTTAGAAAATTAATCCAATAAAAATGCCTACTTTTTCTTCTTTGTTGTGGCAAAGTGATCCCACAAGAGGAATTTGTCGACTACATATGGGGGTAGGTAGAGAAAAAGGAGAAAAGAGAGGAGAAGGACATTTGCACAACTAAAAGATGATAGCGAAGGCGATAAAACTTCCTCAAGAAAGTGATTGAAGATAAACTACATGACCCTTAGATGTAACATGTGCATGTTCCCACAAATCGAAGTGAATGTAGTCGATTACACCCCAATACTAAAATTAATTATGCAGTGCTTCCTGAAAACACAATGCTCATAGAGGTTAAGATAGATCGTATGCTCCCCATAAAGTAAACCATGTTTACTCAATATAGCTATTTCTCTTTCAATCATGTGGCCCAACCACATATGCCATGACCTTGATTTCATAGAATTTGAAGAAGACGATACATTTGAAGCTTTCACAACAGTATTTCTGTATAGAATATAAAGGCTATTCCTCTTGTTACCTCTCATTACAATCAAGGAGCCCTTTGAGATTTTTAAAACTCCACCTCCACACAGATTCAATAGGATCCAAATTGCTTAACGAAATATGACTCTTCTTTAAATTTGGGATGTGCCTGATGTCTGTCAAAGTTCTTAGTATCTTGTCATGACATT
>SMSX01018083.1:0-11819 GCA_026573535.1 Eucalyptus polybractea | reverse complement strand
AAGTTTCGTCCCAATAAAATAACCTACCAAGAATTCCTTCCATTTGGGATCCGCAGCCTGTAGCACTTCTCCCGGCAGGTTTACCACGGCTTTCTCCCCCTCAACAGCAGCAGGAGGACTATAGGATAACTCGTAGCCCTTTGCGGCCAATCGCGCCACATTGGCGCACGATTGAGCTTGGGGAGGCCTTGAGGAGCTTGGCTTGCTCGGTGCCCTCTTAGTTGGATCTCGAACCGGGCTTCCGTCCCGAGATGGGCAACCGAATGAGCCGAGTTGATTGCGACTCGGCAAATCCCTATCAGGGAAAGGTCCTCTATGGTGCAGGAGTTGTTGGCCGACACCGACTTCGTACGGTCCTACGACAGCAGCGACTTCGACCCATATGCTTATCTCCACCACCAGGCGAGTTGCTTGAAGAAGAGGCCATCGAGCCTGCGTAGAGGAATCTCAACAATCAACCTCATATACCGGTAGACGAAGCGAGCGGCGGACTTGGTATGAGCTGCGGCGGACTTCCAGCATAGAAGAGGGAAAGGTTGTCTGAACAGGCGGACTTCATATATGAAGGCGTTCGAAGCGACCCGATCTCGACGACAGCTTCGTGGAGTGCTGACGAGGCATGCAAGTCTGGCGACTCCCATAAAGTAACCGTCGAACCAAAATTTGGCGAGAACTGGCGAGGCTTCCAGCCGACAAAGGAAACAGGCATCACCAGCAGCCAGACGAGTGGTCGAGCAAGGCCCACGCACGAGCAGCTTCCGTGGGTCTCGAACCAGAGCCAAGCGCGAGCAGCTCCCGCAGGTGGCCGTCGAACCCAACCTGAGCCGCTCCAGCAAGTCGAAGAGCCGAATAGGGCAGCGGAGATCTCGTCTTTGGGGTGAGCACGAGCGGATCCACTCTCAGGGAGGATGGAGGAAGGTGAGGGGAAGAAAACCCCCCAAAAAACGGAGCAAGAGGAGGGCCGAGACGTTCAGGCCGAGCAGGAGACCAGTCGGCGTGAACAGTGCACGATCGCCTGTCTTGGGAGAGGAGATGAACAGTGAACGCGAACCATATGACCCCCGTATTTATTTACTGTTTTTCTTTATTGAGTATTAAATAATGATTGTGCACCTGTATGATCACCTCACATTTAAGAGTAATTTAAAATCTATGTAAACTACCTACAAAATATTTGTTTGAAATAAAACAGAAAAGGTATCGAAATGGCTTATAGAAATTTAGCGTAATCAAGTTCTCGAATTCATTTAGAAGTAATCTTTCCATTACTTTACTTGGATTTCTAATCGATCCACTGAAAATTAATTAGTGGCAACTTCATTATAAAAAATCATTTGCATGTTAAGAACTTAAATCCCAAGTTGCAAATTGATATAAGCTTAGGAGTGTCCAAGCTAAGTCTAAACTTAATAATATATTAACCAAACATTTAAGTGGTTCCACTAGCTTTGGGGAGATCGCGACACACATGACAATAACTCAATTCATGTGGCAAATTCATGTGAAAATCTATATTAGTTTGGGGTAGTTACGAGTGTACTGGTTTGAGATTTTTGGTGATTGGTGTATCGGTTTGGAGTTTTTGGTGACCCAAAATTTAATTTTGGGTAAATTTGTCACAAACATATTAATTTGATGTTTTTCGAGGTATTAACCTTTACTTCTATGTTATCAATGAAAATTAACTTTGTGTTTTACTTTCAACATGTGAACTAACAGTTCGCTATATCATGTGTACATCACATATGATGTGTATTGACATGCAAGTTTTATCAACCATAAAATATAGCCCTGCATTTTTTTGGATCGAAGGCATTATTCATTATCGTCACCAATTTAGTGAACGATTCTGTAGTAGAGACAAAACACTAAACTAAGAGGGTTTGAAGACCCAAGTAAGGCACTCAAACCTTATAAAATTTCCTAAGATTATTTTCTCACTCAAACTATCTAGCTTTTCTTCTTTTTTTTTTCTTTTTTTTAAAGGGCGAAGTGCTTAAGGATTCTCACTAAATTATCTACGCATATCAGCCAGCAAGAATCCTATAACATGTCTCGATCTTAATGCCTGTTGACCCTTTGATGTACAAAGAAGAAACTCGCTGACCCAACCACTACCTTTTCTTTTTTTCTTTTTTTCTTTTTTTTTCTTTTCTTTTTTCCAGTTCATGATTTAATTTAGGAGTCACAAGCAATTTTGATTACTCAGAGACACAGACAGGTAGTGTAACTTGCTTACTGAACTCTAATTTGGCAGTTCTATAAGCCTTGACTAATCTTTTGGAGCTAGCCTATTTGGTTCTGTATATAAAAAGAACCTTATTATCTGTATCTTTTTACTACTTAGGTTTTGTTTGTATATTATACTCTCTGTTTCATTTTCATTCAATCAGTCTTTCAAGCATCATTTGAAGATCCAAAAATGACAGTTGAGAGTGAAGTAATAAATACACTTTCGGATATTCTAGTGATTTATATTTTTATGTATTCTGGTGCAATGCGCATCCAAGATTTATAACACTATTTTTTTTTTTTTTTGGGAACACCATGATTTTCTGGACCTCATTGCCCTATCCAACGACGATTTCAAATTTGAATACTATAATTGAGTTCAACGCCCTTCAAACTTTTATTTTTCATTTGATTTCCCAATTGGTAACCCATCGATCTCTTTTAATCAGTATCCTTATCGAACAACTCTGTCACGGTAATCCACAACAACACGATGCTATCTTGTATTGACGGCTGGTCTATGGCCATCAATTTATCAATATTGATAGTCCTTTTTATGGCCATCGACAATAGTTCATGTGAATATTGATAGCCATTCATCCTTAAATCAACCGCCTACTTACACCTGGAACCTAGTTAATTTCGAGCGCAAACAAGATCCAATGTATATCGAATGGATGTTTCATTTGTTACAATGTATTTGATATTTCTTTATAACCACAGATTCTTATTAACCTTTTCATTCGCCATCTGCAGTTTAATGTCACATTCTGGATCATATATTTTTGAGTTCTTATATTACTCGAGCCCTTTGGAAACCCTCTATTTAGTCAACCGTGTTGAGAAAACTCATATTTGGTTTTGAAGTTGACAAAACTTTCATTCTCTTATTCTTATTCTTATTCTTATTCTTATTTCAAGGAATATTGGACTTCTATGTTATATCATGGAATGTTGTCAAAGTCTATTTTACATCAGAAGTCTTTCCCACTCTGATGAAGATCCAGACTGAACCAAGTCTAGAATGAAGACATAATCAGGCTCGGGTTTATTGATCTTCCAACTAGGATTTAGTACGATCAAGACATATTTGGCTTTCTGGCGAAGATTCTCACATATCTTTTCTAAATATATTGATGAAATCATTCATGGATTGATGAAATCAATTTCGAAGACAAGTTCCTTTTTGGGAAACATCTACTTATGAAAACCTAGATTCTGATTATATGGGTGACCAGAATCATTGGATCTTCACCTCAATCTTTAAACGACTACAAGATTTCATTAATTGATTCTGTCCAACAGATTGATTGGAAGAAATTTCTCTGGAAATTGCCAATGGATAGAAAGGCATAGAGGAGTATTTAAGGAGGTAATGCAGTTCATTTGAGTGTGTGTGTGAGGATTAAAATTCCAAAGTCTAAAGTTACCAAATCACTTGTTCTTCTTCGATTGCGCTTACAACTGTACTCAAAGATAGAAACACAAAGGAGTGACTTAGTGAGAGAGAAAGAAACTCTTCACTGAATGATCATACTCAAATCACTGTAATTCTCTTTTGATTTCATAGTAGAATCCAGCCAGAAGGCTGTCAGCGTGGGAGAGTGGACGTAGGCTTGATTTAAGCCGAACCACTATAAATTATGTGTTCAATTTTCTCTTTCTTTAACTTCTTTAATTTGGTTGCTGCAATATTTTTCTGTGTCTTGCTAAATTCTAGAGTATCTTATTTGAGTCTGAATTGAACTTAGAAGTTTGATGTTAATTAGATCTTGCTTGAGAAAGTAACTTTTATTGTTTTTATTGGTTAAATTTGTCTTTACAGCTATTCACCCCCCTCTGGGTGGTTATACTAGCATTTTTAATTGGTATCAGAGCTGCCGTGCTTATTTTATTGAAGTGTTTTTACTTCTAAGCTAAATATCTTCTATGGCTAGTATCTTAGCTCCAGGATTGGTTGAAGGATAGAGTAACACCAGACCACCATACTTTGATGGAAAATAGTATAATGTGTGGGAAAACATAATGAAAGCATTCCTAAGATCCAGAGATCCTTCAGAATGGGATGTTGTTGAAAGAGGAATCAATCCAAAGGCATCATTTGCTTCAAACAAAAGGAAAAGAAGTGATAGAAAAAGATGATGAAGAATCTATTTAAGCTGAAGTTACCAAGGGACAGGCTCTTGATGCGAAAGCTATTTATTCTTTATACTATGCATTTTCTCTGACTGAATATAATAGAATCTCTTCATGTGAAACAATAAAAGAAGTTTGGGACAGGCTTCACATCACCTATGAAGGGACTGACCGTGTGAAGGAGACAAAGATAAACATTCTACTTGGACAATATGAGTCCTTTAAAATGAAACCTGGAGAGTCTATTGGTGATATGTTCAGCTGCTTCATAGAAATTATAAATGGCTTGGCCTATCAAGGGCAACCAATTTTAGGACCAATGAAGGTCAACAAATTACTACATGGACTTTCAAAGGATTGAAATCATGTGAAGACTTCAATCAGAGAGACTCAAAGAATCATGCCTCTTTCTATTAACGAACTGATATGAACGCTTCAATCATACGAAGTGGAGCAAATCAATGATGAGGAAGATTCAAAAGGTAAGAAATCAATTGCACTAAAGTCTAATGTTGATTTTGATGACACAGATACAGACGATGACATGTATGACAAGGAATTGGCCCTGATGATAAAGAAATTTAGAAAACTAAATAGAAAAGGAAGAAGACTGATTTGGAAGAAGCAAAGCAAGCAAAGTTTCTAAAAAAGACCAATGGAAGATGTTGAAACTAGCAAAGATGTAATATACTTCAAGTGTTAGAAAAAGTGACACATCAAGCCTAACTGTCCCTTGCTGAAAAAGAATAAAGGGAAGTATGAGAAGTACAAGAAAGCTCTCAAAGCATAAACATGGAGTGACACTGAATGTGAGGAAAGTGAAGAGGAACTTGCAAATATCCGTCTGATGGCTCACTTAGAATCAGACTCAGATTCAGATTCTGACAAAGAAATCGAGGTAAGTCACTCAGAAATTCCTGTTAAGGTTTCTAAGTATATAGATGAATTTTGCCTCAATCTAAAATCTTCTCTTAAAAGGATTTCCGAACTAAAAAAGGAAAATTCTAAGCTCAAGCAACAGGATGATTTTTGGAAAGAAAAGTTCGAAAGCCTGAAAAGTGATTTTGATAGTTTGAAAGAAAATGCCGACTCTCTCTCAAGGGAAAACATCTGTTTGAAAAAGGAAATTTCGGATATTTCAAAAAGATTTTCCAATGGATCAAAAAAGTTGAGAGAAAATTCTTTCAGCTCAAATACCCTATTTTAAAAAATTTGGTTTGGGAATGAATAACAAAATGACTTCTCTAATTGATTTCCCAAAGTGAAAGAAAGACTCAGACAAAGACCTCCAAAATCCTTTTACAAAAATCATTTTCAAAATTTTTTTGTAAAATCTATTGGCCGGAGTGCTCTCAGATGTTCTAGGTGTAATAGCTCAGAACATTTTGACAATGAATGTCTTAAAGTTTGGAGGCATGTTAAGAAGAATTGGGCAAATACTATTTTTAACACTAACTCCCCTAGACATAAGAAAATTTGGGTACCAAAGAAAGCTTGAGATCTCCTTTTGACTGCAGGTCATTATTAGAAGAAAAAGTAAATGGTACTTGGATAGTGGTTGTTCTGAGCATATGACAGGAGATTCGAGCAGCTTCGTAAAACTTGAAAGACAAAAAGGAGGAAATGTCTCTTTTGGTGGAAACAGCAAAGGAAAGATTATAGGATTTGGAACAGTGAAGATTGAGAGTCTAATCTTCAACAACATTTCACTGGTAAAAGGCTTAAATTATAACCTTTTGAGCATAAGTCAGCTGTGTGATACAAGTTTCAGAATCAATTTTCAAGAAGATATTTGCTCTAGAGTTAGTCGAGATCTGTCACAATCCTTTACTAGGAGAAGACATGGCAACATTTATCATATGGTCATAAGTCCAGAGAGCTCTCAATGCCTCTTTTCTATTCAAGATGAAGCAAATCTCTGGCATCGTAAGCTTGGACATGTGAATATGAAACAAATTGTCAAACTTTCTTCTAAAAAGCTGGTTCGAGGTCTTCCCAAAATTGCTTATCAAAAATTTGAATTGTGTACTCCGTGTATTTTGGGAAAACAGGTCAGAAGTTCCTTTAACCAATAAATTAAATTTCTATCAATTGTGTTTTGCAACTTCTTCATATCGATCTTTTTGGACTAACAAGAACTCAGAGTATTGGTGGAAATAAATATTGTTTAGTAATTATGGATGATTATTCAAGATACACTTGGGTCTTCTTCTTAGCAAGTATGTTTGAAACTTTTACTTACATTTCAAAGTTTGCCAATAAAGTTCAGAACGAGAAAGGTTATGTTATCTCAAGCATAAAGATTGATCATGGAGGAGAATCTGAAAATCAAGACTTTGCAAAGTTTTGTGATGAGTCTGGTCTTTAACATGTTTTCTCCTTTCTATATACTCCAGAACAAAATAGAGTTGTGGAAAGAAAAAATAGGTCGTTACAGAAGATGGCTAGAACTCTACCGATAGAAAGTAAAATCTCTTCTCGTTTTTGGGCATAAGTAGTTTCCACTGCCTATTATATAATTAACAGGGAAGAAGCCAAAAATCTCATACTTTCATGTATTTGGCTGTAAGTGTTTCATCTTGAAGAATGCAAATGATCGAGCTGGAAAATTTGAAGAAAGATCAGATGAAGGAAAATTCTTGGGTACTCTACATCAAGTAAAGCTTATAAGGTTTTCAACAAGAATACTCAATCTGTCGAAGAATCTATGAATGTCAGATTTCAGGAAGATATTCAGATTCCGCCAGATCATACTCAACTTGAAGAGTCTGAACTAGTTTCAAACCTAATAAAAGTCTGATTCCTCAGGAAAACGTCAATCTTCTGAAGATCAAGGTCAAGCAGAATAGGAGTCAAAAGATAGGAAGGAAACAAATGATCAGCAGATTTCAATAGGACATGACATACTGAATAGCAACTGGAAGCACAAATCAAATCATCCCAAAGAGCTCATTATTGGAAATATAGAAGAAGGAATCCGCACAAGATCCAATGCAAAATAAATTCCAGTGCAATAGCACTTATTTCAGAAATAGAACAAAAGGAGTAGAAGAAGCATTGTCTAATGAAAGCTGGATAGAAGCTATGCAGGAAGAACTTAGACAATTCAATATCAATAACGTTTGGGAGCTGGTTCCTAAATTAAAAGGTAAATTTGTGATTGGAACGAAATGAGTTTTCAGAAACAAGATGGATGAAAAGGGCAAAGTAATCATAAACAAAGCAAGACTTGTTGCAAATGGGTACACACGAGAGGAAGGAATAGACTATGATGAGACTTATGCACATATAGCCAGGTTAGAAGCAATTAGACTACTACTTGCATATGCGTGTTTTTATAATTTCAAGTTATTCCAGATGGACGTCAAGAGTACTTTCCTTAATGGTTTTATACAAGAAGTCTATGTGAAACAACCACCTGGATTTGAAGATCCCAGAAAACCAAACTTGGTCTACAGATTGAAGAATGCGTTGTATGGTCTAAAACAGGCACCTCGAGCTTGGTATGAGAGGCTGAGTAGGTTTTTTATTAATAATGGTTTTGAGAAAGGGAAGGTTGACACAACCTTGTTTATCAAAAAAGAAGAAAAAGATTTCCTACTTGTTCAAATATATGTAGACGATATAATCTTTCGATCCTCTAACGAAAATTTGTGTAAGAAGTTTTCAAAGTCTATGCAGGAAGAATTTGAAATAAGTATGATGAGAAATTTAACTTTCTTTCTAGGTCTACAAGTCAGACAATCAAAGAAATGAACATTCATTCATCAAGAGAAATACGCCAAAGATGTTATCAAGAAGTTTGGAATGGAAAACTGCAAGAAAACAGAAACTCTCATGTCAAGTTCTTCAAAGCTTGACAAAGATGAACATGGAAAGAAAGTCTATCAAAAGCTATACCGAACATGATTGGTTCTCTTCTTTATCTAACTGCTTTTGGGCTAGATATTTTATTCAGTGTGTCTATGTGCTAGATTTCAATGATATTTTTACCAAACCGTTGGAGAAGAGCTTATTTGAGTCCATTCGTGAAAAGATGAACATCATTCTTTTATCTGACTAAAGTCTATGATCATGCAGACTCAACATATTAGCATGAGGTATTTGCATTGTTGCGACCTACCTGAAGCAGGCTGGACCACTTAGGGTTTAGGCTAATGGACTACTAAGTTTTAAACTTAACTCAGGCTCTCCCAAGCCCATACCAATTCGCGACTTAGGTTTAAATTTTCTACATGCAAATGGATTTTATCTAGGAGTTGCCACTAATCAGTTTATGGTAGGTCGATTAGATACTTAAGTAAAATAACGAGATAATAATTTTACTCCTATGAACCAAAGACTTTGGGTATGGGGACTTGGTTACACTAGACTTCTCTAATGCTCTTTCGGTACCATTTTTCTTTTATTTACAAAAATGTTTTTCCAAGCAATTTGGTTTAATTTTAACCTAAATTACTATCATGCAATAAAGTGATCACACGAGCGCTCAATCATTATTAAACACTCAATGAATCAAACATATTGCATCAAAAGAATTAAACATAAAAAGCAAGCAATTCTTTTTTGGGTTTTCTTGAAATTAGAACTTTATCATAAAACATGCACCTTAACTACATAGCCTAATTTCTTTACCAAAAAAAAAAAAAAACTACATGACCTAATTTTACTAACAAGCTATTTATAATTAAATGAACCTAACATGCAAACTAATTGACATGCACCTAATATTTTTGTATTTTTTTTAATTAAAATTCATAATAAAAAACTAATTAAATTGTCTAGAAAGAATAATTTTCTAATATGTTTTAGAGATTAATTTGACTTAAACCCTATCCTATCTTAGAAAACTATTTTTAAGAAAAAAGACATTATTAAAATGTGCAAACATTACCTAGGACCTTATCTAAAAAATTATTCAAATCCAATCATAATCTATTCCAAAAATTACCTAAGCGTGCAATCTAAAGATGCAATCCTAACTCACGAAACCAACATACTTCGATGCAAGATTTTGATATTTTGATATTTATATTTTTTTAGTGTTTTTCCAAGAAAAACAATTATAAGATAAACATTATATCTAAACCAATCAAGATATTCCCCAAACGAAGGATTGAAATAACTGAAAAAATAATCCGTTGTCTCACGGATTAAATTAACGATTATCTTAGCCCTAAACATTACAACATATGAGAAAGTTCAAAATAATTAAAAATTTGATCCGAAATCTTATGGATCAAATTAATAATTATAATGATCCAATAAGTTAAAATACTATCAAAATGCCTAAAAAAATCAATATAATTAAAAAAAATGATCCGACGTCTTATGAATCAAATTAATAATTATAGAGATTTTTGGGGCAACAGAACTCTATGGATAATGCCTAAAATATATAAATAGTTAACATTGACACCCAATATTCCAACATAAGTAATAATAAAGAAACTTGATTTTTTAACAGGAAAAAAAAAAAGAAAAAAAAAAGTACCTAAGATGGGCAATGCAGGAACGAAAAGTGCAACAACGGGGGGTGGGCGCAGTGACGTGGGGATCAGATGGCCAGACCAATAGTGGGCAGACCAGCGGGCGTCGGGCGAAGGCAAATCGATAGGTGTTGGGCGGACCGGTAAGTGGTGACGGTGACGGCGAAGGCTGCAGCAGAACAAAAGTGCGACGTCGGCTGGTCCCCTAGGACAGAGAGGACGGTGGTGCAACGGAGGAGTCAAGCGTAGGGCTAAGTACTTGCAGCGGTGGTGGTCGTCGCAGCAGGTGGCCTGGGTTGTCATGGGTCAGCTGGCGAGCACAGAACGTTGGTGCCAGGAGGAGCAAGCATCGGGTTGAGCAATTGCTACAGCGACTTTTGAGGTGCGTTGCAACAACATCGGGCGGTCAAGGTGGAGGTGGTAGAGGCGACAGAGTTGGGGCTCCTGGCCTCGGGCACTGCAGGTCGGCGACGAGTGTTGGGCGGAGGTTGGCGCTCGGTTGTAGCGGCGTCACGGACATCGGGCGCTGGTGCAGTGGCGAGCGTTGGCTGGTTGTTGGGCACGGGTTGCAGAGGCGCAACGGCATTGGGCTCTAGGCGAAAGGGACAAGCGGAGCAGAGATGCTTAGGTGGAGCGTGGAGGCGCCGATGGCAGACGGATCGCGGAGGCGTGGGCGCGGCGGCGTCGCATTGGGACACGCAGCGGCGGAGGCTCAACCATTGGAGCACTGGCAACAGGAGCGCGAGCGAGCAACCGGGGGGAACCTGTCTTCCTTCTTCTTCTTCTATTTCTTTTCCCTTTTCCTCTTCTTTCTCTATCCACTCTCACATCCCCTCTCTGTACTTCTGGTTGACTTTTCTCTTTTCTCGTTAGAGAGAGAAAAGAGAAATGGTTTTCTCTTTTGAGCAAGATGGGCGAGGGCTTCTTTTTCTTGCATGAATTTTTTCTCTTAATTTTTTCGAGTCTGGACTCTCTCAGTCATGAAAATTGCAACTCTCTTTTATAGTGATTCCAGATGGTTGCTTTCCATGGCAATTTTCAAGTTTCCATATTCTGTTGCATTAATTCATGGTTGCAAATCAGAGCGTAATTTCACGATTAACTCGATTTTGCTTCGATTCCTTCCATTTTATCAAAAATCTTGCTTTTTATTTACTGGATTCCCTAAATCTTGACCCTCGATTGCTTCAGCATTTACCGAGATTTGAAATTTCCAACTTCCATGTTTTATTTTCCTTTTATTTGTTCTGATGCGATTTTTTTTTTTTTCCTTAGGGTTGCCAAAATTATGTGTCAACATGTATATATCTGAAAATCCTCGAGACTCAGGTAGTTTATTTTATTTTTGGCGTGTAACTACTAAATAGGTATGTTTATCTCTAAATCATTGCTTGCCTTTTTTATTTTTGGAAATTGCAATTTCCTTGCTGATTTTTCAAATTTATAATTGGCAATTATCTTTTTAAATTTTTTGAAAAGGCACTTTCCTTTATGACGGTTCAATTGCAATTGTTTTTCAATCTCTCTTATGATTGTAGTTGTTTTTCAAAGCATAACTCTCAAACCCTCATCGTTCTTGATTTCTCTCGCAAACTCTCTACAAATTTTTTATTTTTCTCTACATGAGCATGTCATCAAAGTCTTCCAAATCTACTTCAATGTCGTTCCAAAAGAAATCCTCTCACATTGCTAGTCGCGGGCCCCAGAATATTCCTGAAGGACCAACACATTTTGATCTAACTGGAGAAGATTCACCTTCTCCTCACCGTTCTGCAGATGAAGAAGTTACTCGGAATGCAAACCCCATTTCAGTGAGAAAGCCTGAGGTACTTCTTAAATACTATAACTTTTTGAAGAAGGGAGGAAGCCCTATGAACTTCATAAGTAACTTTCTGAAAGAAAATGGCTATGAAAATGACACTGTATTTTTGCAAGCCATGGAATGGTTAGGATTAGTAGAAC
>SMSX01018082.1:0-10691 GCA_026573535.1 Eucalyptus polybractea | reverse complement strand
CTGGAGTAGGACCTTAACTTCTCCATGAGTTTACATCCCCAAAACCAACAATCAAATGGAGAGGGTGAATGTGCTCTTGGAGTGGTGCCTCTAACGCTATATGAGCACAATGCAAGCAAAATTAAGCAAAGCTAATCAATATAGCCCAATTCTCCTACAACTTGTAGTGGAGCAAGTCCATGGGCCAAAGCCCTTTCAAGATCGTGATGGGACAACAACCGCTCACTTCAAGTACGATTGCACTAAGTTATCGAGGGAGTAGCCCATCCACTTACAAGCTTGCTAAGGAGTGGCCGAGCAAGCAAACCTAGCGCGTATTTGTCTACACAAGGCGTCGAAGTACATGAAATATGGGTTGATAAGAAGCAACAGCAAGTAGAGTAACAAGTCAGTGAGCTGGTATTGGCCAGGCTACATTTGGTTCTCTAATATCGAAATGTGCACAAAGGGTTGATCTATCACTACAAGTAGTTGTTCTAGTGTTGCAACAAATTAGGGAGGTTGCGTACAAGTTGGAGATCCCATCGAAACTAAAGGTACATTCGATGTTCTATGCAAGTATGTTTAAACATTTTCATGTAAATGACAAAGACCCAAATCAAGAAGAGTCGCAATGGGCACCTCTTGAGGCTAAAACCTCGTATGATCGAAAATTCAATTTCATCATGGTGGATCGAGTCATAAGAAAGTTGTATAATGCACTGAAGCAAGAATATTTGATCCGATGGAAGTGTTTACCAAAGAGTGAAGATAGTTGGGAACCTACAAAAGCTCTTTACCCGATTAGATGGGAGAGAATGTCACGTTTTGGAGGTTTTGCATGCACAAAGAACAACAAATAATTTAAGATGATTGGATGAATTTCTCATGTTCGCTAGGATATTCATAGGGGCAAGGACTATTGTAAATAAACCCAATTCTAGAGTTTTCCTGTAATAAATGTAGATAATTGATAGATAATGAAACCAAATTTCCACCATTAAATTAAGAAGATATCTATGATTGTACCATGAGGAGTATATGTATGTATAAGGGTCTCCTCTCCTCATTTATATTATTTCATAAGTGAGAAAAAGTGATAGAAACTCGAAGCTCCTCTCTCTAAAGAGTCTCTCTCTACAATCCTATAAGAAAGGCTAACTTGGCCACACGAGTAAGGAAATGTTAGATCATTTGGCCAATAGCACTCGGATATAAGATTTTAACAAAATAAACATATTGTGCCGGAGAAAATATTATACTTATCAAGACAAACCGAGTTTACTCCATCCTAGTAATTGTATAGAGTTTGCCCAATTTGAAACTTATGATTAATTTGAGATAAAGTGCACTCACTTGCACAGGGATACAAGCAATACTTGCTCATCGTGTTGTTGGTGCATTTCAAAGCGATGAAATGATTAGCGAAGAAGTGCGATTCCATGGACTCGAGAAATGTCGTGCTCGTGTAATTTTTCACCCTTTAAGCCCTTCAATAATACTCAAATTATACTGTCATGATTTTTAACCATCTCAAGATAAGTTAACAACTGGTGAAAAGTTCGGAAGGCACGGCACCTCCCAGGAACTGTAGACTCCGGCCCTGAAAACGACATCAGAGAACAAGACAACCTCACGTGAGCAGAGCAGTCCACCGTGTCCATTTCTCCTAGGGTTCTCTCTCTCTCTCTCTCTCTCTCTCTCTCTCTTCCTTCGGACGGCAGGAATCGCCACCGCCGAACCGTCGCCGGCGAATCGCAGCTTCGGCTGAACCGCCGCCGCGCCCGCGTCGTGTCGCGTCCGAACCGCCGGCGGCTTCGAGAGGGGCGAAAATGGGGAGTTCCGGCGACAGAGCCCCTCTCTCTCTCCCTCTCCAAATTCACTTCTCGTAGAGGTTGGGGACGAACCCTGATCGGAGGTCGCCCATTGAGCTCGATCTCAGTCGTGGGTGACGCCCAAAAACCCTGCTTTCGGCGGCAATCGGGTCGACATTTCGTCGAGCACAGCTGAAGAGATAGAAAGAGAGAGAGAGGTGATCATGTCGTTCTCGTTCTTCAGGCCGTCGAGGCCGAAGACGACGCAGGAGTTCGTGAAGGCGGTCAAGGACAGCCTCATGGCCCTCGACACCAAGACTGTCGTGGAAGTCAAAGCCCTCGAGAAGGTGAGTCTCCATCCCGGTTCTTGCCTTTCTGGTGCTGATCGTCGATGCCGCCCAAGCTGCGGTTTTCCTATCTTACCGTGTTGTAGTGGGACCTGATCGATGGATTTAGGGATTGGGATTGGGATTTGGGGATCATCGTCCTGCATCGACCAATAGTAGTTTTCGGTGGTTTCATTCATACTGTCATTTGTTATTCTTATTGGACAATGCTTGCTTAATATTTCTAAAAGGAGAGATGGGGGATTAGCAGGAGTTGTTATTTGCCAAATTTAACCGCGAAAAGAGGCGAATTCCATCAGTGGGTTCTTAACTTGAATTTCATTATTCTTAAAATTACAGAAGCTCCCAGCGAGTGCACTAGCTTCTTCTTAACATAGAGCCTCTAACACGGCGCCGGTTCACAGTATTAGCTGATTCCTACTCACATCCTTGTTCTAGAATTTTTTGTATAGGCTTAGCCGATAAGGTCCTCTATGGGTAACAATTCTCCATGGGTTCTCCTGCCATAACACTTGGGGCCAACGTTCTTTGGATAAGTAAGTAGCATTCTCTTCTGCAGTATAGCGTAGTGGGCAGACTGTCAGGCTTCTTAACGTAGCTTTTGATCACAGATATAACAGGGAGTTCCACCAGCCAGCCTCCAAAGAAGTATCTTGTCTTTCATATTGTTTAGCTTGCCATGTTAGACTTTTATACGTTGGACCACTGTTAATTTAAGTTGTTCTGAAGCAAGAGATGTGCAAATTCCACAGTATACTGCACGCACATCACGGTGTTAATTAAGAATGATCTAAAAAGGAGCTCTTAAAATCTCTAGTTTCAAAGTAATGCTAGCAGATTCCTTAGTCCTCCTCAAAGATCTGAAGTGTGCTTTCAGAGCCTGACATTGAAATGTCTAAGACGTGTGTTTGATTTGATGTTTCAGCTTGATATCTTGAGGCAAGCTCTAGTAAAAACTTGAGATCAAGCTTGGACTTAAATTTTCAGTGTACAAATATAACTAACACCAATATATGTATGTTTTTCTTGCTCTGCTAATGCATATCTGTGTAAAAAGAATACAAGTATTCAGTCTAGCTCGAAAGCTGCTCTAAGTCAAATATTTATGAATTGGAGATAAACCTGATTTGATCTTGATACATGCTCTGCATGTACCCCTTTCACTCCAGAGTCAACATGACCTGACCTTGCTAAGGACATGAGATCCATCTCAAAAAAGGAACTTGAAATCATCTACCATCCATAGTCTGCCTGCTTCTGATGAATTGATGGAGGCAACTGAGGTAGAACATATAGAGTTGAAGCACCAGAAAAAAGTGCGTTCACATGCAAAATCAAGGATTATGTGGATCTTGAATCAGCTCTAGAACGGTGGGTATTAAAACTTGGGCGAGGGGAACAGAAGTTTATGCCTAGCCATGAGCACAACCATTTGCAGGCCCTGGGAATAAGGCCATCCCTGAAATAACAAATGTTGACTCAAACATTGATGGAACCACAGGCCCATAGGCTGTTGTCAAGTAATTTGAAAGGCACCATGTGTCCTTTAGTCAATAAAGCAATCTTTAAGATACAAAAGAACAGTTTTATGATTTAATTATGAAAAATTAATATGAGATAAATTGCATTGTTATTACTTGAAAAGATACAAAAAGTTTTGAAATTAAAATTCACATAACTACTAATAATGTTGATGTGTTTGGGCAACCATATCCATCTTTTGGACACTTTTTTGGCGAGTCACGGTGTCCTACAGTTTCAGTTTTGGGGATCAGACTCCTGGATATGTCCATATCCGATTCCCGCGTTAAAGAATTACCAACATAGAATATGATATTGGAGACTAACTCAATTGGAACCGATTCATTCTTGAGTAGTCCGCAAGTTGAGTTTGACTTGTTTGCAGCCTAGTTAGGGTCATGCTATGCTTGGATTTGGAGCTGTGGAGATGAAATGCATTGTTATTATTTGACAAGATACAAAAAGTGTTGAAACTAAAATACAGATACCTACTAATAATGTACGTGTGTTTGGGCAACCATATCCATCTTTTGGACATTTTTTGGGCAAGTCACATTGTCCTAGAGTTTCAGTTTTGGTGATCAGACACCTAGATGTGTCCATATCCAACTCCCACGTTAATGAATTACTTACATAGAATTTGATATTGGAGACTGACTCAATTAGAGCCAATTCTTGCTTGAGTAGTCCGCAAGTTGAGTTTGAATTGTTTGCAGCTCAGTTGGGGTCACGCTGTACTTCAGTGTGGAGTTTTGGGGTAGTTATTTTTTTCTATGTATTAATTTTGGAGAATATGGTCTTTTGCTAATCGTGGGTCCAGCTTAAGGATTAGAATTTAAGATTGTGGTCTACCCATTTCCCAAAGATCAATCAATCTAAAAGTTCACTCTCCATGTTCAACTGCAGGCTTTGGAAGAAGTTGAAAAGAATTTTTCAACTATGAGATGCATGATTTCTGGAGATGGAGAGGTTGAGCCTAATGTCGATCAAATTTCACAGCTTGCACTTGAAATATGTAAAGAGGATGTTATCGCCCTTATAATTCACAACTTGCATATCCTAGGATGGGAGGTAGATTATTATGATGCTCTGGACTCTTGAATATCAGAGACTATTCAATTGCCTCAATGAAATAATGACGTCATGTTTACGCAGGCAAGAAAGGATTTGGTCTATTGTTGGGCCATATTGCTAAAACAAACAGTTGGTTCAACATATTGTTGTGTGGAATATGTTGAGAACCATTTCGAGTTGCTAGACTCTCTTGTTGTAAGGTAAGAATTGTCTAGACATTTCTTCTTTTGTAATAACTAATTTTTTTGTCAATATTTCCAAGCTTATAAACCTTCGCCCCCCCCCTCAACCCCACAGGCGCAGGGGCACATTATAAGCAAACAAGATCATCAGTCAGATTTTTTTCAGTGGTGATAGCTATTCTGCCTTGACCATATTATGTTGTGACTGTCTACCTAGTGATAATACTCTTGACTGCTTTTGCCAATTAGGAACCTACACCATGATGATATTCCTGGCTGGTTATTTATGTTTTTCATTTACACCCGCAGCTAATAGCTACTTTCTCTTGCTTGCAGCTACGATAACAAGGAAATTGCATTGAACTGTGGAAATATGTTGAGGGAATGCGTCAAGTTTCCTACACTTGCAAAGTAAGATATTCGTGCTATTTGGGAAATGAGAAGTTTAGTGTAAGGCCTTGAGTTATTTAGTTCTGTAAGTTCACTATTAATTGTTAGTAAACGTTTCTCTGTTGTCTTCCAATGATGGTTGTTGAAGGAGTTTGGAAGAGCATAGGCATACAGCACATTATGCACTCACTCACATGCTCAAACATAGAGAATGAGAGTTAACTGATCCCTTAATAAATAAAGGAGGTATGGCCATGTAGGGAGCATGTAGTTTGAGTTGTGCCGATGTATATATATCAAAGAACTTCTTGTATCTCAAATTTAAAACAATGATTGTTAACACTATAATAATCCTTTCCATGACCAATTGATATGTTGGTATTCTATAAGCAATGAGTAGACAGATGCTTGTCGGTGCTGGGTGCTTGAGATTATATCTTCTTCTTCTCTGGGGTATCGTGAATCTGAAATGTAATTATGTTAGTGGTGAAATGGAACACTCCTTTACCTGTAACCAGTTCCACTTATCTGTGGAGTGTCTTTTGACTTCCGTCTATTCAAGATATGAAATTTCCATGTATTTTGCGGCAGTTACCTTGGGATAAACTTGTTAGTATTATCTTCTTTTTACTAACATGTGACAAATTCTATGCTCTTGTTTTCTAGGTACATTCTGGAGTCAGCAAGCTTTGAACTGTTCTTTAAATTTGTAGAGTTGCCTAATTTTGATGTTGCATCTGATGCATTTGCTACTTTTAAGGTGAGAGCCATGAGTTTTTAGCGCTTGCAATTTCTATTGTCCCCTTATGTTTTTTAACGGGCTTGAAGAAAGATATGACAGGATCTGCTCACGAAGCATGGAGATGTGGTTGCTGAGTATCTGAACATCCACTATGACGAGGTTAGCTGCCTCCTAACTAACGTTACATGTTTCATTTTGTTTCTGAACACTTAAATTGTGCACCTGCTTTTATAATAAGGTTATTTTTCAAACAACACTACACTTGGCTGCATGTGTTCTCTGCTATATTGATCTGATTGTTTTGCATATTGCACCTTCTTTTGGCACTGAACGAGTACTTTTGTAGTGTGTTATCTCAATTAACACAATCAACTTAGTAATTTCATTGGTAGTAAGATTTATTCAATTCTGACACTTCATTTTACATGTCGGCACTGATAATAGGATGTTTTGACAATCAGTACTTGTAGTTTAAGTCATGTTACTTTCAAAGCATGTACCTGACAAGTGTTGGTGTTTCCAGTTCTTTAATCTATATGAGAAACTTTTGACTTCAGCTAATTATGTCACCAAAAGGCAATCTGTGAAGGTTAGTTGCTATATTTCGTTTACCTCAATTTTGATTTTGAATTATCATGACATAATACGTGGATTTTTTTAACTCAAGCTTCTTTCGGACTTTCTCTTGGAGCCTCCTAATGCCCAAATAATGAAGCGGTATATTTTAGAAGTTCGTTACTTCAAAGTCATGATGACGCTGTTGAAGGTATTGTATGTTTGGCTATTTTCTTGTCTTGCCTTACTTTTTTTTTTGGTCGAAATAATTCCTCTGTGCACTTAAAATGCAACATCTGGACATGGATTGCAGGATTTTTTATATTTTCTTTTCAAAGGACAAGATTATTATTTAGAATAGGTGAATGCATCTACAGATGACAGTCTTGGAAATGTAGTGCATTAACACTGGTGTTTACATTTACTCATTAAATGGTGTTCAATTTCTTCTTCCCTGCCTTTTTCTTATTCTTAGTTCGTAAATCTCTCTACATATGTAGATTTTGCTTTCGTGAGAATTCTGATTGAAAATATGCTGGGTGCATTCGTTGGTTTTTTTGGTCAGGTTATCTCATTTACTAGGTATGAACATGGGTAACTTCTAAAATCAGGGCGTCGTCACAGTCATGGATGAACCCATTGACACTAAAGCATTGATATACTGGATTTTTGTGTATTATATCCATTTTCTGAATGGGGGATGTTTCTTTTTTTTCTCCATGCTATGAGGCTTCTGATTAATTGCTGTCTCTTTTCCTTGCTGAACCAGGACTCAAGCAAAAACATTCAGATGACTGCTTTCCACATCTTCAAGGTTTTCCTAGTTATACTGCTTTTAGATACAAATGCTTGGAAAGATAGCCTGTGTCTTGCTAATTGTACTTATCCTATTATATCTGCAGGTGTTTGTCGCGAATCCTAACAAACCACCTGAAATTAAGGTTATCTTGTCAAAAAATCATGAAAAGCTGGTTTCATTGCTTCACAATCTCTCAGGTGGTAAAGGTAATCCTGAGAATCATGTATCTTCTGGATGCAGGACTAAATTTGCGGTGGAACATTTTTAACTGATTTTTTCGTCTTTGTATTTTAAGACTTTCTTTCAAATCCTTTTAATTTTCAGGTGCTGATGATGAGCAATTTGAAGAAGAGAAGGAGATAATTATCAAGGAAATTGAAAGAGTATCTCACCTTCCTAATCCGGAACACTAATTCCTCATTTAAGCCAATTTCATTGCGAAAAATGAGAGGGGATTTCTGTGGATCCACTGCTTACCCTTAATTACCTGAGGGGAGAAAGAATTAAGGACAAAAGGCCTAAATCTCAGCCAATGAGGATGTATAGGAAAAAGAGAGGTTCTTGTATCCGCCCCGCCCCTCCGCCTAGTTTGGTCCAACCAATGTCACTGGTGCCAAATTCTTTGTAATTACTGACTTATGGGCACTAAACTCTTAATGGCTTTCTCTTGCCCTAATTGCGCAAAGGCTTTGTTGCTGATGCCAATCTTGTCTGAATCCCAGGTTGATTCACTATAGGTCCAGTTTGGTTGCAAGAAGAATAAAATGTTAAAATGTGTATTGACTTGTATACAGAGACTTTCCATCGTGGCTGCATCACTGTTATTGCTGATTGATGATAGGTAATGCCTAGTTGGAGTAGACGTTGCTATTCTTGCGGTGATTCGGCTCTGGAGTCGGCCAATTATCGCCAATAGAGTTAGAGACAGTTTGTGTGGTAAAAACACATGCTTATGTGCCTGCTTTTGGAATTTCAGTCTCATTCAACACGAGCAACATATCAAAACCTTTCTAACTATTGCAGTGTGTAACTCTATCGTCTTCCTGACAATGTTCCTCCTTTTTTAGGTAAGTAATCGTTTCCAAACGTTACTATGTTCCCTTGATGTCCTCTAGATAGGTCATCAATTCTGAGTAGTACACTCTTTGTCAATCCAAACTCCAAACGTCTCTCTTAACTCGTACACCGGGGACATAAACAATGAGTACGTTCTGTATTAAGTTTCCATGGAAACTCGTATCGGGAAGTTCCTGATCAATCGGTAAATGCAACTTGAATGGTGAACTTGTGGGTAACGTACCTAGAGTCAATACGATTCCTTTCGGGTCGATGAAGAATGGATGGTTTTACGAATCCTTGGCTTTATGCCTCATCGCGTTTAGAAAGCTATTAATCCGACGAGAAAAGTAAGCATTACTTTTGCAAAATTAGTTATGCGTATTAAGAAAGATTGCGGATACTTAATCTGTGATTTTATGCATGGACGTGGAGACACGGCTCGGATCGAAGAACTTCTGCATCGAAGGCTTTTTTTAGAGTTCTTCTTCAGCTCCGGAGGCCTCTTTTGAGACATGTAAACTCAAGTAAACTCAAGTAATCTCATGCACGAGCAGTTTTTACCAACTTCCATCTTCCAGGACAAGCCCGGAGAACATAAATTACTTTCACATAATCAGAAGGCCTACCGAGATTTTTGAATTGCAGACACGCCATTTTGTTTGATTGACGAATTTCTCCCAAAAAAAAGACTATATATATATATATTGAACATCGTTAGCCAAAAGAAAAACTACAAATTACTATTTATAGGGACACTATTTATAGGGACACACTTATGTGGAATCTAAACGCAGCTTGTGAATTTTTTTTTTCTTTTTGGGAAGATTGTTTACGATATCCTTGAAACATACCCCATATAAAGGTGTTACATTGCCGAGAAAAAAGACACGGTAAATCTCTCTAAAGGTCGTCTTCCAGGCTCCACAACGAAATTTATATGCTAAGGACCAGATTCTCTAACACCCTTAAGTTGAAGTGCGGAGTTTATGGCATCAGGGTGAATAGCAAACGATGCAGAAGGGACAGTATAATTAGTTAGTCAGAGAAAGCATCGGAGTGCAAATGCTAAGAATTCTCGAATAGAAACGAATACCATCTCAGAGAATCTCCAAAGACAGGATTGACAGTTCACGAACCAATGTTGTTCTCCTAATGAATTCCTAGCGGCCCGCTGTCGAGAGAGCGAAAGCCCTCTCCAACCTTATTCATTTGTTTAGGGCGAGTGGGGTGTCCTTCAGGTCTTTTGAGCCTTGTCTATTTGTCCTTCTTTACCTATTTGATGACTCTCCTCCTCCCCTCACCACACGATGGGAAACTTCAACATGGTATTCGTCATTTATTAATGGATCTTTCGGGATTTATCTCAACCATCTACTCATAAAAGTCCGTCGAAATTAGTTATGTCTCGACTTATTATCGTTCTCCCCCATCCTATCTCGACAACAGTATCTTTACTATTGAAGATCTATCTTATCGAGAATGATCGTGCCACACGATGGGAAACTTCAACATAGGACTCGTCATTTATTAATGGATTTTTCGGGATTTATCTCAACCATCTACTCATAAAAGTCCGTCGAAATTAGTTATGGCTCGACTTATTATCGTTCTCCCCCACCCTATCTCGACACCAATGTCTTTAATACTAAAGATCTATCTTATCAAGAATGATCACGCCACATGATGGGAAACTTCAACATGGGGTTCGTCATTTATTAATGAATTTTTCAGAATTTATCTCAACCATCTACTCAAAAAAGTCCGTCGAAATTAGTTATATCTCGACTTTTTATCGTTCTCCCTCATCCTATCTCGACACTAGTATCTTTAATAATAAAGATCCATCTTGTCAAGAATGGTTGCGCTACTTGACAATAATTAAATTGTAAAAAATCTAAAATTTCAAAAGTAAAATTTGATTTTGTATCCTCACTTTCCAGAAATCATGTAAATTGGCCACTTACGTCACATCAATTCTATGAATCTATATACAAAACATATATATATATATATATATATTCTATATATTGTATTCAACAGGTACAAGTGTGTCCCACGGGTTCTTTGGTAAGTGGGGACTTTTTGATGGGGAATGATTGATGGGAGGGAGGAGGGGAAAGGAAAGGGTTTTGGCGGATTTCAAAAGGGGTCGCCATCGCCGGGGTACGATGGCGAAACACAACACGGAATTCAATTAAGCCTCCCCACAAGTCTATTTCAATCAACCCC
>SMSX01018080.1:0-14764 GCA_026573535.1 Eucalyptus polybractea | reverse complement strand
TTTTATTTTATTTTTATTTTATTTTTTTATTTTTTATAAAATGACACTCAAGTGTCACTTTCAGAACTTTTGACACTTAAGTGTTCCATTGTATCAAGTTTTGGCACTTGAGATATTCTTTTGTCTTTTAAATCAATTTGGACGTTTGAACAGTTTTGTCTTTAGGTGCAGATTCGCGAGTTTTTATTGAGTTACGTAACCATTAAAAGATGTTCTCCTGTTCTACATGTGTGCTTCGAAATCATATCTTATTTGGATTCATTTGCCATTAAAAATCGTAGAGATAAAAGGACATTTTCACATGATAATGCATGTTCGGACTTCACCACATGCTAAACATAATATATATTTTTAGGTAGCTGAATCTCTCCTTTCTGACATAGACATCTCCAGTACTCGACGAAAAAGAACCTGCCTCTGCGAATTCATATGCTAATGAAGCTAAAAATTTCTGATTAGCAGGAAATTAAGTATTATCCAATCATTCGGCGATCGTGACTAACTAATCAGGTCCACTACACCATTACGGTAATGCAAACTATGTAATCCGTATTAAAAATAATTGGAATAGTTATTTAGGATATTTCTTCCTATATTTTAGATAACTATGATATTTCTTTTGATTTTCTATATCTTTCAAGATTGTATGGATATTTTCTTTTGATTGTACATATCTTGATTATAATATGTTATCCTAGATAGTCATCTTATTAAGTTTATAAATAGGCTATGTATACTTCATTATAGTACACACAATTGCACAGAAAGTTCAACAATTCTCTCTTCCACATTCTTATTATCAACTTGGTATCAAAGTTAGTCCATCTTGAAGTGCATATGGTGCACTCGCACTAGTGCACACCCAATTGCACATCTAGGGCTAAGTTTTGCTTTTGTCGATTTTTTATTTTTATTTTACATCTTGTCATTTTTCTTTCCAATAAGTCTTGATATCCTCCGGTGTATTGCTGTCTCATAGTCTCTGGAGCCCTTCCATCTGAGAAAGCATCATCGAGTTGTTAGTTTCATCAATAAAGCCAGCCACATTAGTGGCTTGTTGTTTTCTTCGATTCTCAGCTTGGTTATTATGACAACAAATGCAAAGGCGACGGCATTCAGTGATTGTTTTAAAAGCAAGGCTAGCCGCATTTGTTGCATTTGTCTAGTTACTCTTTAATTTAGCAAAGCCAAGTGCCAACCATATCGGTCGCTTGCTGTTTTTCCTTTGATTCATGATCTTCACTTGTTTATATCGAAAAACCACCACTAGACTCACCATTCGCAGACGAGCAAGATCTTGAAATCTCGTCAACAACAGTCTAGGCATCTTTTTATTTATTTTTTTAATCCAAAATTAAGCTAACTTAATTACATTGAGTTTGAAAGGATGTCATAGATATTTAGAAAAAAAATTCTAGGATATTTTTCTATATTAGAATTAATTAGGATATTCTCTTGATTTTTTGTATCTTTTAAGATTGACCAAATATCTCCCTAATAATTCTTAACTATCCATAGAAAGGAATATTGATCTCGAATTACTAATGTCTTAAATTGTGACATTCCGATTTTCCAATTCTAATTTCAATAAATGGAGACGGGCATTTCGTTGGCACGTATATAATTCCTTTCCTTAAGTCGGCCACTCATGTGAAAACTAGTTTATCAGGTGAAGCCGTTAAGAGATTCTAATGCATCAGACTCGAGAATTTGATTAGGAAGCGACCTTTCGACCGGGATAATCTGCAAGGGTCATTACGGCACAAATAAAAATCGATTAGAAATCGGAGATAGGTCGGCTCGACAAAGGCATGTGATCAGGTGTGGGTGATTCCACCGGATCACACAATTCTTGTCGATCGGCACTGGACCGACTTTTCTATCAATTGGGTACCCTGTGCCCGTATTTGAAACCTTGAGATTTCCTCGACAACCGAAAGTTGCCAATGTGTCAAAGATGTACATTGTGGCTTGAATTGATCAACCATAGGTCAAATGCACAAAAGTTTCTAAAGGCTACCCATTAGGTTGGGCCGCGCTAGTATCGTGCCAAAGTGAAATTAACCGTGAAATTGAGATCGAATTCTGAAATTTGAAGTCCTGGTGTGTCTCAAATTCTATTAGGAACATTGGATTAAATT
This sequence comes from Eucalyptus polybractea, assembly GCA_026573535.1. Lineage (NCBI taxonomy): Eukaryota > Viridiplantae > Streptophyta > Magnoliopsida > Myrtales > Myrtaceae > Eucalyptus > Eucalyptus polybractea. Next base: position 12,623 of record SMSX01018080.1, on the reverse strand, counting down.
ATGAACTTTAATTTGGACTCAATTGGAAAAGAATTGATGAGAATTGAAGTAATTGGATGTACAAGAATTTGGACCCCGGTGGAAAATGAAATTGAACCTATTGGACTAAAGTTGTGAAAGGTTGGAGTTAGTGGATGGTGACATCACAAATGATGTCATGGGGGAGGCAAGATGGGCTAGGGTGGTGACAAGTGGAAGGTGAGGATGACCCCTTGGAAAGGTGGGATGTCACTTCCCTATTGTCTCCATCACCTTCAAGCTTGGGAGGAGAGAGAGTGGGAGGGAAAAGCTGAAGCAAAAACCAGTGGAACTGCCTCCTTCGTCAGCCCTTCTTCGCCGCTCGGTTGCTCACTCGGCCGGCCACCGTCTCACCCGCGTTCCTCATTGCCCACCGTTCATCGGAGCTCATAGCGTCGCCGTCTCGTCCCGCACTAAGTTGCCTCGTCTCTGTCCGCCGAGCCTCTAGCGTCATTGTCTCTCCTTGCTAGCAGCTGCTCGCCGTTCGCTAGCCACCGTCGGAGCTAGCAAGACCACCGGAGACGCCGCTGGTTGTTGCCCGAGCTAGCATCGGTCTTCCTCCGCCATCCCTCCGCCCTTTCAGTCGCCGTGCCGTCTCCCTCCAAGCTCGGTTTGTCGTCATTGGCGTCGTCATGCTCTTCGCCGGAGACTCATCGGAAAGCGATTCCGGTGAGTTTAGCTCACTAAACCTCGATTAGTGGGTTGATCATGCCTTAAGTATGTTTAGCTTGGGTTGATTGAGATTAGGTTGTTAGATTAGTTTATTTAGATGTGGATTAGATTAAGGTGTTTAATTAAAGTAAAGTATGTTTAGTTTAAAGGTTAAGTAGGTTTATTTTAAAATAAGCCTTGATGTAAATTAAAGGAATTTATTTATGATTTAAATGAATGTTTCGAAATTGTTGGATTATTTAATAATATATCATATTCAGAAAATCATTAAAATATTATTTATAAAAAAAAAACTCGAAAAATTATTTTTGATCCTAATTGCTCAGAATTTCGTGCCGGTCGCCGCTGTATAGTTAGAATTTGAAATTGATGAATGGTTAATGCAAATTGAGTATTGATTGTGGAAAATATGGATTTTATTTAGAAAATCTCAAATGTCGGCTTTGGTATCGAAATTGAATTTTTAAAGATTAATATTGTAATTGGAGTATGTGAGTGATGTGCAAAGTGCCTTGGGTTGATTATGAGTTGCTACATGATAATTATGAGGAATTGTCTTGAGCTATTAAGCTGGAATTGCTCCTATATGGGATGCCCCATACAACGGATGCGAGTCACAGTTGATTCTGGGCCCATGCTCCTTCGGGAACGCCTTCGATGTACTGACGAAGCCGCGCTCCAAGGTGGGGAGGTGATGCTTGGCTATATGTCAGTAGATAGCCGAACTACGAGTAGGCTATGCCCTTGTGTGGTAGTGAATAATGATTGGAATGCTTGCTGTCATTGCGAATTAAGTGAAATTGATTGTGTTCCAATGATTCAAGTCCTTGTTATTACCTGTGATTGAGTGATATGGATTATATTAATCTGCAGGAAGGCAAGAAGGCGGGGAAAGTCTTCTGTGTTATGTGGCTAGACCACTCTAGGGTGTATTTTCTTTCTAATAGGGGTTTAGGAGGGTGAACTTGCTAAGACAATGTCGGACTGTAGATGGTGGGACCCCCGGAGAAGAATGGCATCCTAGTGTAGATTATCGAGCAGGTGCACAACTTCCATGATCCTAGGAGCCATTGGGTCTACGAGCTAATCAGGACTACCGTATGGATCCAGGAGGCCGAAGATGTTAGGGTACCCCATAGGTATAGGGCTTGGTTCCGTTTTGGGGCCAATGGCTTTAGGATTGGTCCACTTGACAGTTTTGATATTTCACTGGCCGTGATGGATGCTATTCTGGGTGAGGGTGTAGCTGACCTTCCTAATGGTAGGGTGGATAACCCATCGTCTCCGGACCTAGTGCAGTCAGATGTGGAGGATGTGGGATCGACGAACGAGTCCGATTAGTAGTTATAGAACTGTTCCTCTTTTTAGTGGACCGATCCATGTTGCTTAGACTAACCCTTTTTTGATGCACATAAACTCTAACCCATTTTTGGTGCATATAGTCTTTGGATCCTGTTTGTGTATGTAAACTCTAGAATGATAATATATGAAAGTATGTTGGTTTGATTTTGAATTGATCTTTCTTGCTGTCCTATCCCGTATGATTTTGATAGGAGTTTTTTAGCACGTTCCGCATGCGTAATAATATATGAATGGGGTCGGCGACACTACCTGAGAATGTCGCATATCTATGACCATGGCGGGTTATTCACGTGTCTCGGGGTCCGGGGCGTGACATAAATTAGGTAATATGTAAGCTAAAATCTCATCGGGCAACCTAAATAAACCAAACAAAAACATAAAAAAAACCTCATGTGAAACCATAGCCATGAGGAGCCAACTCCTAGCATGTTATCCCGGCTCTCACACTACTACCCTTCTCCTTCATTGTCTCAAGGCCATCTCCATCTGCCAATCTCTCTCTCTCTCTCTCTCTCTCTCTCAATCCGCCACCGCTACTTATGCCTCAGGTCATCACCTTTTATATTTAGTACTTCTAGATAGGGCTGAGCATCAGTCAAGGGTCGACCCTAGACCGACCCTAGACCAGCCCAACCTTGCCGGTCTTGGTTCGGTTCCCAGGGAGATCGGGTCGGCCCTTGGTCCTAGAATTCTTAGACCAGCACTGTACGGGTCGGTCCTTAGTCTTGAAAGTTTCGGGTCAGTTCAATCTGGACAACCATGAATATATATATATAATTTATTATTATAATTTTTTTATATAAAGAAAACCTTAAAATAAATGATGTCAACAACATTAAATAGCCATTTAGTGAGTAGTTCAAGTAATTTACATTATTCTTTAATAACTTAGATTTTTAATGTCTTTTATGACGTTAATAGTCATAATTTGCAAATGAGGAAAATGTTTTTGTAAGGAGTCCTCACGGCGTCCAAAAATGTATAAACAACTCTTTATGCCATCCTCTTTTAGTATTCGTTCTCTTTTGTTTTGTTTTTTGTTTTTTGTTTTTTTTTGTCATCTTAGTCTTCAATTTGTCAAAATCGAAATAAACTACTTCTCCGCTTGCTACTCGACACTCGCCTCGTTCGCTTTGGATCACTCGTGCTGCTTGCCGTTTGATGCTCGCTTGGCTTGTTGCTCCCCACTCAACATTCAATGCACATTCTATTCAACTCACTCCACTTAACCCTCACCACTTGCTTTTCTTAGCTAACCTCACTCATCATCAAACCTATTAGGTTAGTATGGTCCTCAGTTGCCCTTTTAAGAAGTACAAAAAATGAAATAAAAAATTATTGGTTAGTCCTAGATTAACCTTGAAACCAAACCGAACCCATTGAGTTAGTCCGATCATGAATCGCTTTTTTAAGGAGTACAAAAAATTAAATAAAAAATTATCAATTGGTCCTGGGTTGACCCTATAACCGGACCGAACCCATTGGGTCGATCTAGTCCTTAGTTCCAAGCTCAATAGGGTTAGTCCTCGGTTTCAAAAATTGAGGACCAGCACTGTGCCGATTGGTTCTAGGGTCAGGGGGTGGACCGACCCAACCCAGACCATGCTCACCCCTACTTCTAGGCCTTTACTATTGCCCTTGTCATCGTAAACTAGCTAGCTAATGCAAATGTCTCCTTATCTCTGTGTTTAACCCATGAGATGATATCGGTATTGCGTCCTTTCGCAATGCATAAAAAGATGCACAGCTCCACGTTGTCTAGTGGGATGCTATTCCACCAATCGAAGATTCCCACATCAATAATGGACATTTATATTGGCTCCTCACACACCCGTGTTAGGGAAATCTCTTATGATGTTTTGAAGATGACAAAATAAATCAAATGTTATTAACATGTTTAATGGTTGAGTAATAGACTATGTGGATGATAGAATGTGTAAATGATATTATCAAAATCTATACTTGGAAGAACTAGAAGACAAACTCTATGCTGAAGCTGAACTTATTCAAATTGTGTCTAGATCTTAAGGCTAAATATGTTTAGAAGCAGAATATGTTTAAACTTACATCCAGATTGTAAAGTTTATTTCAGACAGAAGACACTCAGACTTTACTTCAAACAGAATATTCTCAAACTTTATATCCAGAACGAGACATAAGTCCAAAACGTGACAAGGTCTAGAATGAGGCACAAGTCCAGAACATGACAAGGTCCAGAACGTGACAAGGTCCAGAACGAGGCACAAGTCCATAACGTGACAAGGTCCAGAATGTGACATAAGTTCAGAACGTAGCAGATTCACATAAGCCACAAACATATAACAGCTAGTGATCTAGTTTGGATTCTACATCAAGATATATTTGATTGACTCAATCTAATTTATTAACAATTGGATCTTGAAGACAAGAACTTCCAATACGAAGAAGCTTTACTTATGGAAATCAAGATTCTGTTTGTATGGGCGATTAGATTCAATTTGGGATTTTACTTTTGTTACTCAACAGCTACCAAATCTTCTAGATATAGATCTGTCCAACGGGTAGATTGGAAGAAGATCTTCTAGATACTATCCAACGGTTAGTTTGGAAGTGGAGGAGTATTTAAGGAAATCAATGACCAATGAGCAAGCAAGAAACGGAACATAGAATTTATAATTCCAAAGTCTGAGCGATTTTCAATCATACACTTGTCTTTGGTGAGCTTAAACATTTGTGATCGTGAGAGAAATACCAAAAAAGTGAGTTAGTAAGATAGTGTGATCTACCATTAAGTGTTTGCACTCAAAGTTATAATATCTTGTTGATCACATAGTGAAATCTAGCAAAAATACTGTTAGCGTGGGAGAGTGGATGTATGCTTAATCTAAGTCTGTTGCAATATTCTCTTTCCTTAATTCTTCTTATTTAAGTATGTTGCATAATTACAGGTTATTTCAGAAATTTGTTCCATCGCATGACAGATTCTGAACATCTACAAAAATATTTTTGTTTATACAATCAAAATCAATTTTCATGGAATAAAATCTCTAAAACCAAGCAAAAACAATACGTTCTAGCCTATGACTATAGTTGCTCTGATACCACATATAAGCCTTGAAATAAGCACCTTAAGATCATTATAGCCAGGATCCTAGAACATAATAATTGAGAGAAAGTGACTTGTGCATCTATTTTGGAGTTCATCATTCTTAATATGGAATGACGATGGCCCCTTAGCTCTAGCCTTCTCCTCCATTGCACTCCTTAACACTAGCTTCAATGAGACAACCCCTCACTTTCTCCTTATGTGAGGTTGTATGTGTTCTTAGGGTTAAACGAGAGACTTGAGCATTATTTGTAGAGCTTTTGGTCATGCGGCCTCTCATCATTGGTCGGGTTTTACTTGACCCACAATATCCAATCTCATATTAGACATAATAATAATCTTTATATCTTACCTTATTAGATCAATCCCATATAATGATAAATTACAATCTCAATTCATTTAGCTCGCATAAAAAAAATTCTTATAGTGACATTAATATCTCTTACTGGAAAAAAAAAATATGTTCCATTAACACATGTACAATATTCCATCACGCCCCCTCCCCCTCCCCCCAAAAAAAAAGTGCAAAATGATTCTTCTGAAATAATTGCCTTTCTAATGCCACACAATGTGTTGACCCTCCTATTTTGCAAATTTTTTCCATAAAAAGAATTTCTCAATTCTCTTTTGTGAAGAAGCGTGTGCTGGGGATGCATTTGCAGGTGTCGTGATCTCAATGATTAGTGAGAAAAATGGAGGTGGTTATGCGTGCTGCTTGATGGCTCCACTTTTGAGGAGATTGCCAGAGCAAAGTTCCCTTGTGGCCTTCCTTATGGTTTCCATGGTTGCTGGATCCCAAAGAAGTAAAGATCTTCCATGAGGGTATTCGTTAATAAGATGACATCATTGATGAATGGTGGTGGTCGGTGTTCTATATGTTCAAGTAGAATTTGCTTAGTAATGACTTCATTTTATGCATGCAAAGCTGGAGATCTATGGAAATGATGCTTGCTAGTATTGATGCAGGTTTGAGTTGTGTATTTTTGGTTCAAGACTTTGAGTTAATATATGTCATGTCCTCTTTATGTCGTGAACCGGACTATGTCAAGTTCAAATAAATCTTTGAAACCCTTGACTCTTGTTCTAAAAGTATAGATTCTTGTGAAAGAAGGAAAGATGACAAACATTCAAAGATCATTTTCCGAGATCGTCCTCAACCCATGGCCATGAAGAGCCAACTGCTAGCATCTTTCTCCGGCAATTTCACTTGCAAGATGTCCTCGCATGAAAATTATATTGCAGAAGAATTAAGAAAGACTCCACTATATCGTGACTTACTTGGTGCCGAAGATCTAAATCACATGGAGGATCGAGCATGTAGCACGAAGCATCTTCACTAAGGGTGAAGCAGATCGTCTCCATTTAAAGATCACTTTCCGAGATCTTCTTCAACCCATGGCCATGAAGAGCCAACTGCTAGCATCTTGTCTCAAGCAAATTTCACCTGCATGATCTCCTCACATGAACATAATATTGCAGAAGAATTAAGAAAGACTCCACTTTATCGTGACTTACTTGGTGCCAAAGACCTAAATCACATGGAGGATCGAGTATGTAGCACAAAGCGCCTTCACTAAGGCTGAAGCGGATCATCTCCGTGACGACCTTAAACCAACCAAACCAACTCTCTAAACTACACTGACTCTCTCTGTCTCTGTCTCTCTCTCTCCCTCTCTCACTCGCTCGCTCTTGCTCTCTCGTACTGCACAGACAAGAAAGAAAGAGGAGAAGAAACCCATAATGAACCAGAGAAAGGAGCTCAAAACATATTTAAAAAGAAGAAGAAGAAGAAGAAGAAGAAGAAGAAGAAGAAATAGAAAGTCATGGGGTCAACAAGACGCAGTGGATCTCTCTCAGGCAATACGATTAAAAGGAAAATATAAGCATACAAGATTATAGTTGCATGACAATTCTTGTTATTACTAATACAGATATTCACCATCTGACGCAGAGTTCCACTCTTGGACTATAGCCTCAGATTTGTTCATGAGGGCGAGGGTGAAATCAGCATGGATGGCTTGCCTATGATTCAAGTATATAAGAAATAGTTCTAAACCTGCAAAAAACTCCATTTAACGCTGAGAGTCTTGAGGAGGTGACGAGCAACTGCAGATTTCATCTCTTCTAGTCAACGAACACCAAACCGGCATCGCCCCATCCAAAGAAAAATCGGACATGATTTCAAGTTTGGAATACATTAACCAAATCGTCTGCCAGCACCGGAACCCAACAGTACTTGTACTCGATCTGCTGCAACATAACAGAAGGAAAGAACTAATCGACAGTAACTAAAAAAATTGAGACACTGTTTCATTTGGATAGTTTCCTGCTTTTAAGAGGAGCCAAGTGGACCCTAAGAGGTCAGTCTATAGTGGTGAGGGACGAGAGAATGGAACGCTAGATTTAGGAAGGGCCCGATTCGACCGCGCTTCAGATTTTTCAATCAAGAGACCTCTTAGCTAATTATACTCTTAACTAGTCCTTTAGGGTATGTAAAACTTTTCTGGATCACATCGTACTGCATTCATGTTTTATAGAAGAGTTTAATCATGTTTTGTTTTTCGAGCGCGTTCAGATTTAGTGCTTAAGATATCCATGAGTTAAATTTCTTGTTGTTTATACTTTCCACACGGGGACCTGTCTTAGGGCTCAATAATGAGGCTTTGCTTAACCTTGCTTAATTTATTCTGAGTTCTCTAATTTTTCGCAAATTATTTACAATTTCTTTAGTGTTAATTTATTACTTACATACCCACATAATAACCATCACATGTTAGTGATTTAGAATTAAATTTAATAGAGATTACTTGCAAAACATATTTTAAATAAAGAAAAAATGTACTAAAATAGCCTCGGATTAATCTACAATAATCAAGTCCCTATATCTATGAATCTCTAGTTCACCAAAATAACAAATACTCCGATAATTTACATGGGTGTCTAATCAACCCATAACCAATTGTGGCAACTCCAAAATAAATTTGAATTTCATATTTAAATGATTAGGTTGAAATCTCAAGTTGCAATTTATAAGGGCTTGGGAGAGTCCGCTCTAGGCGATAGCACCATCTCTTTGATAAGTAACCATTCGTGCCTACATAGTAATCCATAGCTTTCCCTTGGTGGTTCACCTCGAGGAAGGTCGCAACATAACGCAAGAAAATGCGGTTGTCAAGAGAAAGAACCTACATCTAGCAAAGACATGTAGGAATGTGCCTTATGCTAACAAAGTTCTTCCATGGTTTTGAGTCAAGTGAATGAAGGTGCACACTTATTTAATAGACTACCCCAAGCCAAAGCTTGGTTTTATGACGCAATATGAGAAGATGTGGAATTGCAAGCCATGGTGAGTCACTTCAAATATTAAAATTCATATGTTAAGCATTCGTACCCATTGCTTATGAACAAGTTTGATAGTAAGGTGGTTCATTATATAACTGTGGGTTATGATGATCAAAGGAAAGGGCGGAAGTGTTGCAATCTTACAACAATGTAGTTTTACATTTCCATGAGCATGATGTTCGATAAGGCATCATTGTGGTGGCCATCACAAACAGTTGTACTGCTAGACTCAAAAAAAATTGAAGACATAAAGGAAGAATGGAACAGGGTAATGGGTCTGGCAAGGTCTAGCCTATCGAAGAAGTAATTATTGAAAGCGAATCTCATAAGAAGTTGAAGCACAATTGCCAGAAAAATCAAAGAGTCTATGGCAAATAGTTATACGTCCAAAAAAAAAAACAAAAGAGTTTCAACCAAGTCAGATAAATGAACTTGAAGAGCAAGAACCTCATATAAGGAGGTTAATAAGGAAAAAGAAACTAAATCATTGTCGCGACCCAATTTTTCAGGGTGTGAACCACCTAGGGTTTGACTAATAGATTGTTAAGCCTAAACTTAACTCGGGCTCTCCCAAGCCCATACCAATTCGCGACTTAAGTTCAAGTTCTTAACATTCAATCAATATTTCAATTAGGAGTCGCCACAAATCTATTTTTAGTGGGTCGATTAGCAACCCAAGTAAAGTAATGAGAGATTTACTTTACTTCTACGAACCAGAGATTTATGAGTTCGGGGACTTGGTTACGCTAGATTTCTCTAATGCCCTTTCGGTACCTTTCTCTTTTATTTTGAAAAATGTTTGGCAAGCAGCTTGAATTAATTTTAGGCTATTTCCCTAACATGTGAGGCGATCATACGGGTGCGCAATCCACCAATTTAACACCCAAGAAAGCAAATAATAGAAAAATGCAGGACTTACCTTGTAGCAACGAAAGCATCTGCGTTGTTAGTTCAGAATTCACATCAACAGTCCTAGATATGATTTCTAATTAACACGCATTTTTTGTTTTCACTTAATTAATGAGAATCATGCTTTATGCAATGCATGCTACTAATTTAACATAAAATGATATGACATGGCAACATGACTTAGCTATATGACCTAAGCGATATGACATAAATAAGCATGTAGTCTATCCTGAAGCATGAGATGGATTTATTCTAAAAAATAATTTTTTGTATTTTCCATGAGATTCGAAATTAAAGAAATGCAACACTTAAATATGCAATCTAAATTAATCTAACGACCTAATTCTAATGACGGACAATTTCTAATTAAATGAACCTAACAAAAATCACTAAATGACGTGCATTGTATGAACTTAATTCTATATGATGTGCACATGGTTTTTATTTCCCTAATAAGCATGCGATCTATCCTAATATGCAATGGCGTGCAAAGAATGCCCTAATTCTAATTTTTTTTCTTTTTTTCTTTTATGAAATTCGAAATTAAAATTGCCAAATAATTAAACGTGCAATTCAAATTTAAAACTAACATCCTAAATGAATGCATTTTTTTTTTATTTTTTCTTATTTAAGGAATTCGAAGTAAATAAATTTCTTATTCTAAACATGCAAAATAACCCTAAAAACAAGTAATATCCTAACATGCATTTAACCTAAATATTTATATTTTTTGGGGTTTTCTTTTACGGGAGCAATCAAATAAAGGCATCAAGAACATCACGGCAACAAATCAAGCAAGATATCATCCATGTCCATTTAATTTTGGGAAATAAATTGACGAATCGTATCTCGCGCATAAGATCGAATTGGCCAATTTTAAAATAAAATCATGAATCGTATCTCGAGCATGAGATCGGATTGGTGATTTTTCCGTATGATTGCAGGTCATATTTCGAGCGTGAAATCGGACCGTCAATCGTATGTACGTTGCGAAATTAGGAAGATTTCCCAATTTGAAAGACTATTCGGGAAACATGGGACAAGATAACATCATTCGGGGGTTTAATCAAGAATGCAATACCTCAATTGAGCAAACGAAATATTCAAGAATTAATTTAGATGGGAATTTTACCTACCTTGATTGTTGTTTCCTAGTTTGGACGGGTATCAGATCGTAGGAGTCACGATCAACTTTGCTTCACGGTAGCTGGCTCACGATAATGTTTTGGGAATCGCTCGCGGCACTCGACGGTGGAGAGGGCTCTCGGCTCAGTAAGGGTTGCGTCAATATTATCGGACACAACCAAAAGTGGGCTTTCTTATTTGCCGATCGTCTCCTCTTAGGAGCCTTTCTATATTTTAATGTAACCCCCAATACAGTTCCTTTGACCCCTGTTTGAAGCTCTCCTCTTAACTTGCAAAGGCCAAAAAAATATTTAATGCGAAGAGCGCCCAAGAGGCTTTTGATGTGGCACGAGCCCAGCAGCGCCACCGATGGTAGGATGAAGCAGGGGCGGCGCGTCGAGATGGGGGGAGCAGCAGCTTCGTTGTCCACACGGCGAGACCAGAAAAGCAGCCCCGTTGCGTGGCAAGGCCACAACAACAGCGGAGTCGCCTGGTGCAAGGGACTTGCGATGACCGAATTTGGCTGTTTTAGCCGTGGAACTTCAACGTCAGGGATGGCTTGAATGGACTGAGGTGTCTGCAAATAATTCAAATTGGATCCAACGAAGTCTTTGACCGAGGAAAGCAGCCTTCTCTCTCACTCTTTCGTGGCCTTGTATTCCATTGTGTAGCCTCCAAAACTTCGTGGTTGTTGATCAAGGCTTGACTGGAAGTGAACGCTGCTGCTCTATCATCGGGGAAGATCACTGGAAAGTTGGTCGTTATCAATGCAACAGACGATCGGCAGCAAGATCAATGTCAAGGTGCGGCCACGAACTCAACAAAGTCACGGCCGTGAAGAGCTTCTGGCGGAGCTCCCTCTCCGCTCTCAATTCTCACGTGTTTTCTCTCTCGTATGAAGAATGCCCCCCTCAATGTGGCCGTGTATTTTCAATATGTGTGGCCTCCACTGGTGAGGTGCAGCGGATCGACGTGATGCTTCCGCTTCACGATGCGATGCACGGAGGTGTTGACTATCAAGCAAAGTCGTTGATGGATATCATCAAACAAGGCAGTGTTGGAGAAATCCTCTTGAAGTATTTTAAAGCTGACAAAACGTTTCCATCAGTCTAGTCTGAAGGTTTGCAAACTCTGCCATTTAAAGTCTGAAGACCTCCGGACAGCCAGACTCAAGACTCAAAGTCTATCCTCATTGACAGTCTCTAATCCGTTGAAGAAAGGTTACCCAGAACTGGATGTTTTGTTAAGGGCTTGACCTTATCAACTGGAGAAGATCTCGTGGCTGGAATAGACACAACATAATTCTTTGATTAATCGAGATTGACTCGAAGATTAAGGAATCGATGATTGCCTAAATATTCTTGGAAGGTTCTACTTATGGAAACCGAGATCCTGATTGTATGGGCGAACGTGATTGATGGGCTATCAACACATTCCTTTAATAGTCGAATGATCTTCCTAATTGATTCCGTTCAACAGGTAGATTGGAGGAATTCCTTTGGTAAGTGCCAACGGGTATGATGGCATAAAGGAGTATATAAGGAAGACGTTCTAAGTTGTTGAGGTGTGCGCGATAGAAGAATTTCAAAGTCTGAAGCTCCTTGTTGTTTAGACAATTCCTTTGAGCGAATACTTGTACACAAAAGAGAGTCTATATTTGTGAGAAACCTTGAGGAGGTGTGATAGAACATCTACATTGTGGAATCAAGGAAAAGCTGAGCTGTAACTTCTCTTTTGTTCATAGTGAAATCCAGCCGGTGGGCTGTCAGTGCGGAAGAGTGGACGTAGGCTTAGAATAAGCCGAACCACTATAAAACCTGTGTTCAATCTTCTCTCCCTCACTCTCTTTACTTTGATCGTAAATCATTTTGTGAACTCCTTTCTATCGATTGCCTAGAATCGCTTCCGTATCTCAATAAATTGTTTGTGCACCTATTCACCCCCTTCTAGGTGCTTATACTAGCTATCTCAATTGGTATTAGAGCTCGTATGCTCACTTTGTTTGAAGTGTTTTACTTCAGAGTAAAAGATCCATGGCTAGTATGTTGGCTCCAGGGCTGGTAGAAGGGTAAAGCAACACCAGATCGCCTTACTTTGATGGAAAGGACTA
>SMSX01018074.1:0-14010 GCA_026573535.1 Eucalyptus polybractea | reverse complement strand
TTCTTATATAATTATTCATTATAATTTATATTTAAATGTTTTCGTTAATAATAAAAATATTTTTATTTATTTATTTTTATAAATGATACAAAAAATATATATTTCAAGCCTCCTGAACAAATGAGTTGTAGTATTACATTGTACCATAGCCCTCGAAAAGATTGGCGCTATACAACAGAACGGATAGATCAACTACATAGTTTCTTTGAGAACAAAAAAAAGAAAAAAAGAAAAAAAAAGAGGAATCATTCAATGATACATAATTTTGCTATCATGATATTACGAAATTTTGCATCCATAATATTACGACCTTTTCAAAATTTTAAATAAGATATGGAAAATGATGCAAATTGGGCTTACAATTTCGAGGTAACAAGAAGTCAAGATTAAAAAGGCTCAAACTCCATGGAACACGTTTGATTCAGTTAGTGAAGACGATAAAAGTTAAAAAAGGCATGAGCATCACTTTAATCGAAACTCAGAAGCTTATATTTCAGAATAATAGGTCTGTACTCCGAAGCGGATAATGCACTACACCAGCAAAACATGGTATACAATCCTCCATCCAAAGCATGTCACTGCGAGCAAAAATTGTAACCTATCCCTACCTTGCCCCCGCAGCCCCCCCCCCCCCAACCCTACTAAAAAGAAGAAAAAAATTAACAAACCAATCCTTCCGATGAAAGGAACTAATGAAGCTCCAGATGACAGACAGTCGGATGGGCAGGCTCCGATATTAATCGCGTAATTTTTATACATGGCCACCTAATACTCATTCTCACCTCTATGAAGCATATACAGCGACATGTGATTCAATTTAAATACTCAAACCACCAAGAGCAAAGACACCCATCCAACAAGAATGCCTTGAGAGTCATTATCCATCATGATCTTCGAACATCTAGTATCCGTAAGTCGAACCTGACTGTGGGGACGCAGGCGGTAATAGATTCGGTGTACGCCGGCCACCGGGATTTGATGCCGAGCTGACATCACCATTTTGAGCAGGGTCACTATTCCGCCGACTGTGGCTCGTCCCAAACCGAGATGAATCAGTGTGTCCATTGGAGGCCGCATCAAATGCGCTCCTCCAGTCATCACAGACCCTCCATTACTTCTTGGGCTTTCTGCGCAATATAGATATGGATAACCTCAGCAGCTGAGGTAGATTTTTCTTCCTTCTTTTTTCAATTACCAGGAAATAAGTGCAATATAGGAAGCACTGCAGTCAAGTCTCTGATAGTAAATCGAGAATCAATCAAGAGGCCTTCTATGTAAACATCTCAAAGAGGAAGAGGAAGAGGTTCATGTCACAAAGTACTAAATGATCATGGGAAGGATTCTACCAACCAATGGTTTCCAAAATCACAAATTCGCTTTTCCAAGATAAATACATGAAAATTCAGATTCAAGAAACCTAATTTAAACTGCACTTTAGTCCGCAGGCAGCGTTTTCTCAGTTCCCAATTTGAATTTTGATGCAAATTGCAAAAGCTTACCTTTTCTAAAATCACAACACCCTTCTTCCACATACAGAGAAATTATTCGATTCGAGAAATTTTCGCCATTTAAATCACAATAAAGACCAGTATCCTTTTCCATTCCCAATTTGAAGTTTCATGCTGATTGGAGAGGCTTTTACCAGTCAGTGATTTCTAACATCACAATTCCACATTTCCAGAAACATAAGATTTGAGAAACTTTCAGCATTTAAACCACTTGAGACTGCCAGTTGGAGATTAAACTGAAGCATTGGGCACACCATTTTATCACTATAAACCAGGGAAGAAAAAAAAAGAACTTCTCCCAAAGGGTAAGCTCCATTAAACTTTACAGCATAAGCAACAGCCAAAGGCATACTAGCAGAGAGAAATCAATTTGGAAACAGAAAGTCCTTTAAGAAATTAGTTTTCTTAACCCTTCAGACACAACTTATAAGAATTATACTGCCATGGCACACAAGTCCTACTCCATAAACTGTTTAGATTTTAAAGACGCACTGCATTTAACTAAAACCGCACTAGCTATTACCTGCAGGACTGCTGCTATCAGACCAGCTAGAGGCAGCAGATGCTCGATTATCGTGAATGCTGAGTTGTCTCATGAGTTTCGACAGGAGGGAGGCCTGTTTCTGGCATTTTTCCCTCTTACGTTTTACATTCTAATCCTCTAGAAGCAGTTCTTCAATTCTTGCTGTCCTTTGAGCACTACAATCCAATGTAAACAAGAAAGGATGACTAATCATTCAAGAATAAACCTTCATTAATGATATAGAATAGTGTAAAAAGGTTACATATGAAGCATATTAGTGCTGTAGAATTGGAAACTGTAGCTACAAAACAGAACACAATAAATATGTGGTCAATGCAATATTCTAATATATGTTTTCATTATAGGGAACTATTTCCAACAACATATGGTCAGATGCAATAGATGCTACGTGCAGTGGTCTTAACAAACCACCACTCCGAAAAGGAATGCTTTGAATACCTTGCATTTGCACCATGTAGTAAGGAACACGAGCATACTATGAAATATTCAAAAGAAAAAAAAAATTGATTCACCAAATACAGAAACAATCAATGTGATCTTCAAGCTAACCTGATCGAACTGTATAATTGATTGAGCATGTCCTCTTTGGCTTTCTCTACTTGGCAAGGTACCACGGCCTGCTCAGGGACATAAGAAGCTAGTGAAATAAAAAGCAACGCCACCGTCTCAGCAAACATAAGAACAACAGCACCAAGTAAAGAAAACTGACTTTTGGAACGTTAGCACCAAGGCTGTTGAGAACTGCTTCGACATAACCACAAACTTCTTGGGACATCCACCAAAGTTCTTCCTCTGGATCTGCAGGTCTTCTTGCCATGGTATCCTGAAATACAGGGACCACCAAAAACATATTGCCAGTTTAGTTAGTAATAGTCTTAACAAAGAAAGGTAAAACATCTCAAGGTCTTTTGAGCCTTTGGGATATGTTATCTTCAAAGAAATCCTACAGGAACACTGGACAGTTGGAAGAGTGGAAAATGAAACAGATGGATCTTGCTTGCAGTCGCTAAGGGATAAAACAAACCCACTGATTTTCTATCTCCTTTTAGGGGTCGATGGTTGTTTCTTTTTTCCCCCTTGCGGAAGAAGGGAAAGGGAGGGAATTTGTTACCAAGCAATACCATTAGATGACTCACCAGAGAACCATCGGAGAGGCTTTGCTGGAGGGGGAGCCCAGATTCTCCCTTCTTTTGACCTCCAGCAGAAGGCGGGACAACATTCCTTAAGTTGTTCAACCACTCAACCTTCTCTGCCATAGTCTCAGCCTTCAATACCACCGCACTGTGAGCTACAACATGGAAGCAGGACATCCAATTGGCAGTTTGAAGGGATAGTCAAAATCCTAAAGATAAAAGACATAATGTATGAAAGAATAAGTACCTTTCAGTACTGTCTTGTAAGGAACCTTGCTAGTTATCTTGAAGACAAGACCAGGTCCTTTTCCAGAGTCTGGACCATTTGATATTTTATCCTTGGAACTTTTTGGTGGGGGTTCATCATCATCGGAGATTTCTTAGAGGTTACATTCCTGATGAATTCATCCAACGGTTGCACAACCAACATGCAGAAACAAACAAAAAGCTAAGTACAACTTCCAGTAACTTGACCGGGGTCAACTGCATTACAAATGTGAACTTTTATACTCTCACGATGAGAATCCAATGGACAGCAATAAATGACAAGAAGTAAACAGAAGAATAAGGGATGGCCACTCAGCAAATGAAAGGGACAACAGATGGTTTTGTAGAGTATTTGATAATTTGAAGGGATGACTGGTAAGCATAAGCACAGGCCAACAGATACATGCTTTCTTCAATAACTAGTCTAATGGATACATGCTGCTATACCTATGGAAAAAAAGAAAAAGGCAGATACATGCTGTCATTCTTTCCAACATATTCTCCAGATGACAGAGCTTAACAATATTGTGCAACGATTCAAGTCAGAAACAAAAAAAAAATAAAAAGGAAATGAACCTGTTTTAGATGCACCCAAATTGAAATGATATGAAGGTAAAATAGTGTTAGTTGATTGGCCAAAGTGCATTTGTCTTATAATAAATAAAAAGTACACTTGTCTTATTTACACTTTGAATAGCTGCATCCAAGTAATCTGCTTCAGGTGCACTGGTGTGAAGAATTTCAATTGGATACCGCCTTACTGGATATCTAAATTTCAGGGTGGAGTGAAAAAAATCACTGAACTTCTCTATATCTAGTTTGGCACTTGAAATAAGCAACTTCATATCAGGGCCTAATGCGAGCAATATCCTATAAGGTGACAACCATAGAAGTCAGAAATTGATAAAAAGATAACTTGACATCAGGCCTCAAGCCAGGTTGAATTCTTAGAAAGCTAATTTAGCAGCAAGCTAGAGATTAGGACTCCTGCCTAACTCAAGTAATTCCACAAAAAATTACAATTCACAATTGTGAACTCATTTCTAATGTGTTTGCTTTATCTAAAAAAGGAATTGGAATGTGTTATTGCACGTCACATGTATATATAGACTTCCCTCAACTTGTTCCGTTAATTTTTAAGTGCATCCCAAGACCTACAAAAGTATAATCCAGTCGATCACTTTGAAGCATCGATCTCATTCGAATACACAATGTCATGGCTGTTGAATTTGTTTAATCAAGTTGGCATGTTTCCTTGTCTGAATAACTTTCTGCGGAACGAAACTGGAAGTTCAACTTGAACAAAATTGTGTGCAACTTTTTAAAATCAAACTTAGAATCAGCTCATTGTTCTTGAACTTGGAGAAAAATTGTATCATTCCTTAATTTGTGAGGTGTCTTGCTACACAGACCATTTTCCTCTATCAGCCTTTTAATCTATAGCATGGCTCCTATGAATCATTAGTGCTAAGTGAATCTTTAATGCTTGTTTATGGTGTATTTGTAACATGATTTAAGGATGGAAACTAAGCATTATGTTCCAAAACTCCTCTTTTATGTTTTTTCCTTTTGCTCCTGTAGATCCATATCCTGTTCATTTGTGGAACATTCAAAATGGATAGAAGTCGGACAAACCGATCTAGGGCAACCCTATATTATTGGAACGGGTTGCAGCAATGTCCTAACATTTGCCAGTGAAAGTGTCAATGGAAAGATCTCATGTCCATGTAAAAAATGTGTGATTGGCATGGGGGTGATTAGACAATGCAGAACACCATCTACTGTGCAATGGATTTATTTTTATTTTTCAAGTTGAAACGTCTTCATCCATTCCGCTAGTCAGTCCAGCACATGATTTTGATGTCGGACATGAAATGCATGGATCATTGAATGATGCATTTTGTTCGATGAACGAAGACCAAAAAACATACACGATGCCATCGATGGTGATGGGCAACCTAATGAAGCAGCCAAGTCCTTTTCCGAGTCAGTAAAAGACGCTGAGCAAGAATTGTATCCAGAATGTAAAAGGTTTTGCTAAATCACCGGGAGCACTGTTCGACTCTTTCACATAAAATGTCGTCACGAATGGTTAAACGACTATTTTGTTGAATCACTCGAGTTCGCAAGGGATATACTTCCAGCGAGAGAATAGTTCATGCATGCCCGCACAACTGTATGCATATCGGAAAGAGCGCGGAAAGGATGCCGGTTGCTATCTCAAAGACCCATGCTTACGAGGGGGCGTGAAGAGAATCACGTTAACTATGGTTTCCAGAGACACCCCGCCAATTCCCCGCCCGGAAATAGAGAGTTAGCCGAAGATCCAGGAAAAGTTAGGACGGGTTAGCTCATCGGATGCAATTCAATCCGCTCAAGACGACGAGTGTGATCTGAATTATCTGCGCACTTGGCTCTGTATGAAAGGATGGAGGACGTTTCGTGCTATCGCTGTCGATGACCTGGTCCTCCGACCTCCGGGAATAAGAAAGAACGTGGATATCGATCTACGACCCGTGATCTTGTCGGAATGGGACGCATTGCGATGCATCGACAAGACAAAATCGTACGCTGTTCCCCTTCAATTATCATCACATGCCTGTAATTTGCAGCACGAACATTTTGGCACGTGCCACGTCAATTCTTCCCTTTTTTTATTTTCAGGAATATTCAAGTTTTCGTTTTTTGTTTTTGTTTTGGTTTTTACGTTTATCTTGTAGAACATTCCAATATTAAAAAAAAAGAAACGCCTCTGACTACTTGTTGTGACTCGTTCTCTTTAACGACTTCTGGCCCTTTAGATTTGCTTCGGTGGTTTTGCCCTTTAAGTGACCAGAGGGGGCAAGTCTGTCCAAAGGCGAAAACGATGGCGAATCCTGATGTTGCCCATGCTCGTCCAAACCGGCCTCAAAAAGCGATTAAAAAGCAAAACCCTTCCTAAAGCCCTCCCTACCAATCTAAGCTAAGAAAGCTGCCCCAACATCTAACCATTGCTGACCCCATTGAAGAACTTTTACGAACAGAAACAGATATGGAGGCAATCGAGAGAGAGAGAGAGAGAGAGAGAGAGAGAGAGAGAGAATGTATATCTTCTGTAATTTCAACTTCCTTACTCGATTACAGTATATGAGAGTTCCTTCTTATATCTATTCTATTTCTCTTAATGAATCTGGTTTACCCAAAGTCAGTTGAAAGAAAAGTCAACTACTTAACTACAAGGAATAACTGAATACCGGTCATAACAGCTAGGATACAAAGTGAAGGAAAAACAGAGTAAATGAACAGAGTATGGCTTCCACTTCTCAAGCAGCCTCTTCATGCAATCTCTTTGATTTTGTATATCATCCTTCTTTCCTTTATTTTAACCGTAGATCTCTTCTGCTCGTATTAATTCTCAAAGATCATTTATGCTCTTTGGCTTTGGTTCTTTTATTTGCCGTTGAGTAAGCTGCTGTCTTGTGTTCTTAACATCCCCCCGCAAATTGGGCAAGGGTAAAGAACCAATGCCCAATTTGAGCCGAAGAGAGGAGTGTGTTAGTTTAGATAGTGGCTTGGTAAAGATATCAGCAACTTGGTTCTGGCTGGGAACATATTTAACACACAAAGATCCAGATGCAACTTTTTCTCGAACAAAGTGGAAATCAACCTCAATATGTTTTGTACGAGCATGAAGTATAGGATTTGCTGTGAGAGATATGGCAGATTGATTGTCACAGAATAGTATGGTTGGTGAGTGAAGAGAAACTCTAATATCTCTGAGAACAAAAGAAATCCAGGTAAGATCAGTTGTTGCTGAGGCAAGAGCTCTATATTCAGCTTCAGTGGAGGAACGGGAAACAGTTGATTGTTTCTTAGCGGTCCATGAGATGAGATTAGAACCGAGGTAAGTACAGAAGCCTATGGTAGAACGTCTAGTTTGAAGACAGCCATCCCAATCTGCATCAGAGAAGCCATATAATTGGAGAGAGCTGTGAGAATGAAGTGACATACCGAGGTGAATTGTGCCTTTTACATATCGAAGAACTCGTTTTAGTTGAAGAAGGTCTCCAATAGTAGGGTGTTGTAGTTTCTGACATAGGAGATTTGTTGCAAAGGCAAGATCAGGCCTGGTAATAGTGAGATATTGTAGGCCTCCTACGAGACTTCGGTAGTTCATGGGATTTGGAAGAAGAACAACATCTCTTTCAAGTATAACTGGTTTAAGAGAGAGAGGTGTAGCAATAGGTTTACAGTCAATCATATTTGCACGAGACAGTAAGTCAAGGGCATACTTGGTTTGACATAAGAACAGTTTGGTAGACGTTCGTGTGGCTTCAATTCCAAGAAAGTAATGAAGCTGACCAAGATCTTTCATATGGAATTGAACACTGAGTGAATGAATAAGAGTCTGTAGCAATGATTCTGAGCTACCAGTGAGGATTATATCGTCTACATATAGAAGTAACAACATTGTCTCTTGTCCTTGATGAAGTATGAACAGAGATGGGTCAGTTGAACTGCAGAAAAATCCAACCTCAAGTAAGAAATTACTGAATTTATCATACCAGGCACGTGGTGCTTGACGCAGTCCATAAAGTGACTTTTGAAGCAGACATACATATTGAGAATATTGTGGATGAACAAAACCAGGAGGTTGTTCCATGTACACAGTTTCATTCAAGGTGCCATGTAAGAAGGCGTTCTTGACATCAAGTTGGTGTATAGACCAGTGTTGTACCATTGCTACAGAGAGAACAAGT
The DNA here is from genome assembly GCA_026573535.1 of Eucalyptus polybractea. Taxonomy (NCBI): domain Eukaryota; kingdom Viridiplantae; phylum Streptophyta; class Magnoliopsida; order Myrtales; family Myrtaceae; genus Eucalyptus; species Eucalyptus polybractea. The sequence continues at coordinate 5,819 of SMSX01018074.1, read as the reverse complement.
CTAACAGTTGCATGTTTTATCACAGGACTAAAGGTTTCTGTGAAGTCGATTCCTTCTTCCTGATGAAATCCCTTGGCTACTAGACGAGCCTTCAATCGATCGAGACTACCAGTAGAAGTAAGTTTAGTCTTGAACACCCATTTGCAACCAATAACATTCATGTTATTAGTACGAGGAACCAATAACCAAGTTTGATTCTGGTGTAAGGCATTCATTTCTTCTTGCATTGCCTTATACCATCCTGGATTTGCTAGAGCAGATTTTAATGATTTTGGTTCTGAAGGAACTTGGTATTGAGCAAGACATGCATATCGAGGATTAGCTTTAATTATACCAGATTTAGATCTGGTTTGCATGTGATGAGTAGGTTGTGTACCTTGCACAGGATGGATAGACTGTGTTTGTTCGATAGCTGGTTCTGTTACTATCACTTTGGTGGTTCCAGATATGTTCTCTTGTGGAGAAATACTTTGAATAGGAGATGGAGCTTGATTATCTGATGATACAGTTGTAGAGATAGGATCTATATGTTCTGCAAAAACTTGCTCAGCTGGAACATACTTTGTTTGATGAGATGATGAAGTATTGATAGGCTCTATACTTGGAGCTTGTAAGAATTTCTCTTCTTCTGTCCATAGTTTATACAGTTGTGTATATGTTGAGGACTGTGTTGCCAGCCTTTTAGAGAAAGGGAAGAACTTCTCATCAAAAATTACATGTCGACTGATGTACACATGACCAGTAGTAGGTACCAAACATCGGTATCCTTTATGATGAGTACTGTATCCGAGAAATACACAGGTAAGTGATCGTGGATCCAGCTTGTGTTGTGCATAGGGTCGAAGGCAGGGATAGCAAGCACACCCGAATACTCTGAGATGATCATATCTTGGCTTAGACTTATATAGCTTGAGAAAGGGAGATTGCATCCTTAACTGTGGAGTAGGAAGTATATTGACAGTATAGTTTGCTGTCATAAATGCATCAACCCAAAATTTTAATGGGACTTTTGCATGATATAACATAGCCAGACCAAGCTCAACTATATGTCGATGTTTTCTCTCAGGTATTCCATTCTGTTCGGGTGTATATGGACAAGAGATAAGCTGTTGAATGCCACAACTCTGTAGGTGAGCTTTAAACTTGTGACTGACAAACTCTCCCCCACCATCGCATTGAAACCTCTTGATTTTACAATTGTGCTGGTTTTCTACTAACTTCTGAAACATAAGAAAGATATCATAGAAGTCTGATTTTAGTTTCAATGGATACATCCAGCTGAACCGAGAAAAGTTATCAACAAAGATCACATAATACTTGAAATTCTGATAAGAGTTGACTGGAGAAGGTCCCCAGATGTCACAATGGACTTGTTCTAGAGGTTTATTTGCTACAGATCTTGACATAGGAAAGGGTAGAGCTGTGTTCTTAGCGAGCTGACAACTTCTACATATAGATTGTGATTCTGTATGACACTGGATTAACCTTTGATTCTTCAAATGCTTCAGGACATTTTGATTTGTATGAGCTAGCCTTTGATGCCATATGTTTTCTCCTGTGATCTTCTGTCTTTGAGTGAAGAACACCTCTGCAGCGCAAGGATCAATTATGTATAGTCCTTTCTCCTTCTTCCCTAGCATCCTGGTTATGTTGGTGGTGCTGTCCTTTATGTATACCCCAATTTTGTCAAAGACAAAAGAACAGGGATAATCATCGGTTAGTCTAGAGATTGAAAGAAGATTTTTCTTAATTGCTGGAACAATTAACACGTCTTTTAGAGGCAAGGTAGAAGCAGCAGTAGTTAGCATTGTATTCCCAATATATTTCACAGGTAAACATGAACCGTTGCCAATCATTACTGTATCAGTACCAGCATTCTTAGAGAAGTTTTGGAGAATACCAGCATTTGCCGAAATGTGAGTGGTTGCTCCAGTATCAGGATACCATTCATTTCCATTAGTATCCTCAATGTGGAGTGCTGATAGAGCTGTAGGTATTTCTTCAGCTTGGTAAGAATTATCAAATCTATACCAACAGTGTAATGCATCGTGACCTGGCTTTCTGCAGATCTGGCACTCCAGTCGAGTGTTTGTTGTTGCTTTTTCCATCTGCATATCTTTATGAAAAGTTAAATTTGATGGTGGATACATCTTGGCTTCTGTATACCTCTGAGCTGAACCATTATATGGTCTGAACCCCTGACCAGGACTCAAGGTAGAGGGAGTATTAGCCTGGTTAAGATGTTGACTCCCCTGTTCATAGCTTGAGTTATTAGTTCTGTAATTCATATTTCTTCCAAGACTTCCAAAATTGTTGTATCTGCTACTGAATGGTCTTCCTCTTCCAATACTTCTTCCTCCACGACTATAACCCTTGAATTTCCAAGATTGTTATTTTGCTGTAAAAAGTTTCTATTAAACTCATCTTTGTGTATAGCTTCAGTCTTCCTTTGACCATAATAGGCTAGATTTGGACTGGACTGACTTGAGGAATAGTTTTGCAACCTTGATTCAAACCTCTCTAGATGAGAGATCACTTCATCATATTCCGGTTGAGGCTTTAAACAATAAATTGTTGTTTTAAAGCTCTCATACTCAGACCCCAAACCTTCCAAAATGCCAAACAGTTTTGTTATGTCATCTACTGGTTTACCTATGGCATTTAATTGATCACATATTGTCTTGTACTCTCTGAGATATGTTGATAGAGTTCTATCACGTTTCTGACAAGCCTGCAATTTTCCTCTTAGTTCAAACTCCTTTGCCACAAATTTTTGGGTGAACCGATTAAGTAGAGTCTCCCAAAGTTCATAGGCTGTGTTTAAGCCAATTATTAGGCTAAGTATGTCTTCGGAAACAGCACCACTAATCCAAGAGGAAATAAGTTGATCCGTTTTAATCCAGTCAATATAGTCAGGATTAGGGATATCAAGTGTTTGATCTCCTTCTTCTACCTGTAGTGTTCTAGCAGGCGGTGGAGTTTCTCCATTCACAAATCCAAACAGATCTTGACTTCTTAAAAATCTATGAAACTGAGCTTGCCATAGGAGGAAGTTATTCTTAGTTAATCTGATTGTAACAAAGTTCGAGATGTTGACATGAATAGGAAATGGATATCTCGAGCTTTTTGCTGCCATTCTACTTTCCAGATCTTTGAACACCACTTGTTTCGAATACAATCTTTACTGGTTTTTGCAGTATGATGCAGTAAATCGGTTTCTAATGATAGAGATTTGGAGGAAGATGAAGAATATCGACTCACGGATCAATGAGGCTTCGATTCCTGACTCCAATCTGCTGTAGATTCAGCCATTTTTATACAGACTTGAGATGATTTCTTCAGGATGGTAGCTCTGATACCATGAAGAACTTTACGAACAGAAACAGAGATGGAAGCAATCGAGAGAGAATGTATTTCTTCTGTATTTTCAACTTCCTTAATAGATTACAGTATGGGAGAGTTCCTTCTTATATCTATTCTATTTCTCTTAATGAATCTGGTTTACCCAAAGTCAGTTGAAAGAAAAAGTCAACTACTTAACTGCAAGGAATAACCGAATACCGGTCATAACAGCTAAGATACAAAGTAAAGGAAAAACAGAGTAAATGAACAGAGTAGCGATTTTGGCCGACTTCGCAGCCTTTCTTCACAGCCTTTCTTCATGCAATCTCTTGATCTATAGATCATCCTTCTTCTTTCCTTTCTTTATTTTTAACCGTAGATCTTCTTCGCTCGCAAGACATTCCTCAAAGATCATCTATGTTCTGGCTTTGGTTTCGCTTGTTGAATAAGCTGCAGCCTTGTGTTCTTTGACAATAACTTTGACTTGATTATTCTTTTTAAAATCAAGTTTTGTAAATCAACCTATTTCATGTTGCATTGTTAGCCTCAAGCAAATTGTACTGCATTTGGACCATTCTGCTCCTTTTTTTTTTTTGTGACAATATTGGCTGAAAGCCCGAGAACAACTTTGGTGATCTGCTTAAAGTTTTTTGCTTGAGGATAAAGCCATCTTAGCTTCAGCAAAATGTACTCAAAGTTGCCACCAAAGTTTCTTCCATCCAACTCTAGTAGCCTTGCGTGATATCCAAAATCTTCGGGTATGAAATTGTGTCTTGACTCCATAATGTGAATGCTATCACATTTCCTAGTCCCTGATGGAAAATATAATAGTATATCGTGTCTCTTGACTTGAGCCATGATGTCCGATCCATCAATTATTGACTATTTTATTGGGAAAGTGCAATAAAAAACCTAAAACTTGTCATCACTAAAGTGATTTCTAATTCTTATAACTTTCAAAAATTGCAATCAAATTCTAAAACTTATCAAATTGAAATAATTAATTTTTTTGTTAACTCCATCCAACTTAGTTAATGCTAAAATGACTTTTTTTCATTATTTTTTCAGGTAGGGTTGACATCACTAAAACATGGAACATAAGTCTAAAATGACGTCATTTTGATCAAAATCTTATTTTTTAACCCAAATTTTTATTAAATTGGATTAACAAATAGAAGGCTAAATTTAATAAAGAAGAACACACAAAAAAACTATGTGAGAGCCTTCAAGCCCTCACCTCTGCACTTCACCACTATCGCCAAGGCGACGGCACAATGTCGGTAGTAGTTGTCTCGTCAGGACCTCGAGAAATGGGTGGCATATGGTGGCAACTCGCCAACCATAGATGGGGCCCAGGCTTTGCCTTTGATAGAAATTGTGTGCATCACCTTCTATCCCTTTGCTTATTACATATTTTATATTTGATAGAAGCATCTTGCACTTGATATTCCAGCATATATCAAACTTAGCTAGACTTATTCTGCAAAAATTGTTATGTTTTTATAAATCAATCTATTTTTGTCTTCTATTTTGCATTGTTGACTATAATAATATCTAGAATTTTAACAATTCTAGATATTTTTTAAGGTCAATCAATCAACAAGGTCCTTGAACAGATTCATAGAGCTAGAGGCACGATTAAGATGCCTAGCAACCTCCACTCTCTTTCCCCGTAAGGCCAATCATCGAAGACCTTTCTAGCTTATAATTATTTAACTCCTTTTCTTTCCGCGTGAAGTGACTAATCAATTTCAGGTTTTCATTAATTAACCATCAGGGTCATCTATGTGAATCAGTCATCTTGACAAAAGAGGTGGGAAAATGCTAAATAATCCCAACTCCAGCACGCGGAATCTTCCAGCGGATTGATTGAGCGAACATTCTCAAGTTTCAAAAGCATGAGCGAGCCTAGAAAATGATTATCCAGCTTGCAACATGCAAGTTGTGGATAAGAGGCAACATTATGTGATACTTGCAAAATTTGTATCTTCAAATTAGGAGAGCAGTTGACCTTCAAGGATTGTTGTAAGGTGCATCGGCTTGATCAATTTGAAGGGTGATCTCAGTAAATTTGAATAACATCAACTTGAAGCACAAATGGATTTGATTTTTTTTTTTATCATGCCAAGAAAATAAAAAAAGACGTCAAGAATGCTATAGATGCACGGACTATTTTAGAAGATAGCACGCCAAATGGGGCTCTTATACATTGCCCATTATCCAATTTGCCCCATTGCTTTGTAAACCTTTTTTTTTTCTTTTAAATCAGCCTTTGCATCCCTGAGCATTGCTAAAGGTTAATGACGTCACCATTACGAACTAAAAAGATGCACAGGGTTACTTATACCTCCTCTCTTTTGAAAGCTTTGTCGTCAGGATGGCGGGAATGATTCAATGATTCATGCAACTCTGCAAGGGGAAAAATGCTGTGCCTGAAAGTTTGAAATTAATAATTAGCAAAAAGCCCGGCATAAATA
>SMSX01018073.1:0-12591 GCA_026573535.1 Eucalyptus polybractea | reverse complement strand
AGGTATACAAAGATTTTTCTTGATAATTTCTGTATACTTGCGCAATACTTAGACAGTTGAAGGATTTGCGAAAAGTAATAGTCAACATAAGACTAAGTAAGGAAAGAGAGAATTAAACACGCGGTTTATAGTGGTTCGGCTTGATCCAAGCCTACGTCCACTCTTTTGCACTGACAGCCAATTTGGCTGGATTCCACTATGAACAAAGAGATGTTACAGTGTTGATCTTCCTTGATTTCTAGGTGTAGATGATCTACCACACTCGCTCAAGGTATCACCAAGTATAGACACTCTCTGTGTATACAATTTCGCTCAGACTGTATCGACTAATAATCAAGGTGCTTCAGACTCTGGAATTTTTCTATCAATCACGTACTCAAACAACTAGAACGTCTTCCTTTTTATACTCCTTTATGCCATCATACCGTTGGCACTTACCAAAGGAATCCCTCCAATCTACCCGTTGGACGGAATCAATCAAAAAGATCATTCGAGCTATAAAAGGAACCTGACGATAGCCCATCAATCATGTTCGCCCATACAATCAGGATCTTGGTTTCCAAGAATAGAATATTCCAAGAATACTTCGTCGACCATCGGATCTTCAATTGATCTAGATACGAACAAAAGAATCCATTATATTTATCCAACCAAAAGATCTTCTCCAGACGATAGGATTAAATCCTCAACCATATACTTCGGCTCTGGATTTCCTTCGTCACTGGATCAGAACGACTGTCAATGAGAATAGTCTTGAGTCTTGAGTCTTAAGTCTCGAATCTTGAGTCTTGAATCTTGAGTCTGGTAGTCAGAAGGTCTTCAGACTTTAAACTAGACAATCTGCAGATACCCAGACTAGACTGATAGAAACGTTTTGTCAGCTTCAAAATATTCTGGAACGATTTCTCCAACAATCTCCCCCTTTTTGATGGTGACAAAACTTTCCTGTAGATTTGACCCACTTTGACCTGCAAAAACATTTCTCAAGCAATATGGCAATCTCATAAAGATTAACAAAGCAACCAGACTCTGCATCCACAGAAAATTGGTTAGTCTTTCATGAGTAATACCATATAACAACACTTGATATAAATGCAAACAGCCAAGCATTAAAATCCACAGCCAATTCAGTCAAGTTCAAGTTCACACCCAAGATTGCTCAAGTCATAAACAAACATATTAAAAAAAACTTAAAGTCAAAGAAAGTTGAAGAAAGTTGGTTGGTTGGTTCAAATTGCTTCTCCCCCTTTTTGTCATCATTAAAAAGGTGAGAAAGAAGTCATGTCTGCTTGGGAATGCGCACAATCTGGAAATCTCCCATGGACTGGACTACTCCTTCTAGCCTCTTCAAGTCTTCCCTTAGTTGAGCTACCTCTTCTCCCTTGGCATTGGTTTGAAGTTGAAGAGCGAGGTCTTTCATTTTGTCCTCCAGGGTAACTGAAGATGCTTGTCCAGCATTCTTCACGGCTTGAATTTCACAGTCCAGAGCATAGATTTGGCCACGCATTTCCAGAAGAACATCCATAATACGACGAAAATCTGCAGAATTGTCCGTCTGAGTACTTGCATTTGCTCTTTCCGATGGAGTGAATGCAGACGATGGCACTTCTGTATAGTTTTGCAGATTTGGTGTTGACGTATCGTGTCCTTCTTCAGGCATTTGAGAAGCCTGAATTTCTTCTGGTTCTGCTGGAGGTTGTCTTAGACCTTCACTATTGGCAGCATGAGGTGTGGACCTTTCTTGCTCGCCAACTCCCCCTGTCTCTAGGACATCAAGAGGGGAAGAGTGATGATCATGCTCTTCTGTATCTTGATTCTCCTTCTCTCCAGATTCAGCCGCAGACTTTTCTTGCTCTTCTTCTCCTTCTTCTTCAGCTTCTTTCTCCTTCTCTCGCTGCTCTTCTTCTTCTCTGTTCTTGTCTTTCTCTTCTTCTTCTCTCTGTTTCTTCTGTTGTTCTGTTGATTGGGGAACAGAACGTCTTGTCCTTATCAAGGCAGAGATTGTGAGATCTTCCTCCTCATCTTCATCTTCATCCTCCAAGATGAGAGTTCTCTTCTTTTTGGATGGGGCACCAATGGCTTCTTTTCCCTTTCTCTTTGAAGCAGACGGAACTAGAGTCTTCACTCTGAATTTCTCCATTGCCTTAGAAAGTTCTTTCAGACGCATCTTTGTCAACATCTTTAAACCTACCACCATCTTATCGCACGGTCGAACACAAAGTGTGTTTGGCGGTTCAATATTCATGTGTCTGAAGATCTTGGTCACCAGACCTGGGTAAGGCAATTGTCCCTTGTCTTTCGATATTGCTCTGTACATGTGAAAGAGAATAGTGTGAGGAAGAGAGAATTTCTTTCCTGAGTTGATTGCGTACATCAATTTTGCTTCTGAGTTAGACACATCAGTCTTTGATGTAGACTTGGGCCTAATGCAATTGATCACAATTTTGTGCAACACAATATTGATGGCACGCATCCTTGAATAGATGATTTTTCCCTCAATGTCTCTATCTTCAACAAGGTCCATTGTGGCACGAGCAACTTAGACTTTTATTGGTTGATAACGTCCTCGTTCAACTCCAATTATGTCCGCTAACATGTCCGCGTCTAACACATAATCCTGATCTCGAACACTGAAAGATATTCTATTCGCATCGATAAAGCTAAGATTTGAATAGAAATATGCAGTCAGTTGTGCATATCCGTCCGTGGTGTCAGTGCAAAAACGTTCAAGTTGAAGCAGACAGAACTTCTCCCTCAAGTTCACATTCACAGATCCAAGAAATCGAAATCGATACTCCTAGGGTTTATCACCCCTCGTTTCAGCAGTCTGAAAAACAAATTTTCATGTTCTTTCGATTTGAATAACTCCATCCTCTTTCCCTTCACCTTCGCAGCAACACCCATTCTCGGTTGAAAATCAGTGAACATTTTGTCATCGTCATTCCCATCAGTCAAATTTGGGCCCGACATGCGAGGGTCACTCGGAATATTTGCAAGCGCTTCCTCTGCTTTACCCTTGGGAGCAATTCTCAAATCCTCCATTTTCTTTAGAAAGATATACTCATTCCCATAATTTTTTTCTTTAAGAAAATCATTCACGTATTTCAACGGAGTCCCAGTACTTTTCAAAGCACGGTAAAGTTTGTAAATATAAGAGGGTTTTTGGACTCTTACAGGATCTGCGTCCTCGATTATCTCTTCTTGTGGATGTTGACCCGCACCTTGTGGGGTAGAAGGCGTTGAGTGACGTGGTGGAGAATGAGTCGGGTTCTGATGCTGACTCGATAATTCTTCCTCTTCTGTGAGATCGAAGTGGGTAGGTCCCTCCTTCATCCTCTGTGGTCCCCTGGTCGCGATTCTTGAAGACTTCCTCGAAGACGACATCCTTCTTGTCGCTAAAAGATTTCTTTGCTTGCTTTCCCAAGAAAAGATGACAACTTTCTCGAGGATGAACTCGAAGTAGAAACCAGTTTGAGAGGAGAATGCTTTTAGGGTTTTGAAGATTGAAGGTGAAAACTGTATATATATAACTTAGTTTTGAAAAGGGGAAGTTCAATCGGTACAAGGAAAGTGTACGAATACCTCTTTTCGAAATCGATAACTGCCAAAATTAATCCTTTTGAAAAGACAAGTTTTTCAATTTTCACGGAGACTACAAAATAACTGAACGAAAGATCATACCTTTTCGAGTTTAGATAACAACTTACAGTCTATAGTCATCAACGTCTGAGTCTGAGATATTTGAGTCTGAGAGATTTGAGTCTGACGGTCATCAACTTTCTGAGTCTGAAGGTTGGAGAGTCTCTAGACTTTAACTTCTTCGAGCTTCAAAATGTTGAGTCTGGAGCGGATAAAATCGAATTGATTTTTCTCCAAAGGCTTTGTGAATATATCCGCGAGTTGACTTTTTGAATCAACAAATTGAATCGAGATTTCTCCACTTTGAATATGATCTCTAATAAAGTGATGTCAAATTTCTATATGCTTTGCTCTTGAATGAAGAATTGGATTTTTGGTGAGATTGATTGCGCTGGTGTTGTCACATTTGATTTCTGTGCATGAGTCTTCAATCCCAAAGTCTTGTAGCTATTGTTTTATCCATAGAATTTGTGAACAGCAGCTTCCAAGGGTTACATACTCTGCTTCTGTTGTTGAGAGAGCTACAGTGCTTTGTTTCCTTGAGAACCAAGACACTGTCCTGCTTCCAAGCAACTGGCAAGTTCCTGAAGTACTCTTTCTATCGACTCTATAGTTGGCCAGATCTGCGTCTGAATATCCCAGAAGATTAAAGTCTCCCTTCTTAGGATACCAAAGACCGATGCTTGAGGATGAAGCAACGTATTTAATGATACGTTTTGCAGCACTGAGATGGGATTCTCTAGGATCTGATTGAAATCTAGCACAGATACAAACACTCAACAAAATGTCAAGTCTAGAAGCAGTAAGGTAAAGAAGTGAACCGATGATGCTCCTGTACAGCTTTTGATCAACTTTCTTCCCTTCCTCATCTTTGTCTATCTTCAAAGAACTTGACATTGGTATATCAGTCTTCTTGCAATTTTCCAATCCAAATCTTTTGACAAGATCATTAGCATATTTTTCTTGGTAAATGAAAGTTCCTTCCTTCAATTGTTTTATTTGAAGGCCAAGAAAGAATGTTAATTCTCCCATCATACTCATTTCAAACTCATCCTGCATAGACTTAGAAAATTTCTTGCATAGACTTTCATTAGGAGATCCAAAAATAATATCATCCACATATATTTGAACGAGTAAAAAGCTTTTGTTTTCCTTTTTGATAAATAGAGTAGTATCTATTTTACCTTTAACAAAACCATTCTTTAATAAGAACTTACTTAGTTTGTCGTACCAAGCTCGAGGTGCTTGCTTTAGACCATACAGGGCCTTTTTCAGTCTGAAGACTGAGTCTGGCTTCTTTGGATCTTCAAATCCAGGCGGTTGTTCCACATAAACTTCCTCTTGGATAAATCCATTTTAGAAAGCACTTTTGACATCCATTTGGAATAACCTGAAATTTTTGAAACAAGCAAACGCAAGTAATAGACGAATAGCTTCTAACCTTGCTACAGGAGCGTAAGTCTCATCATAGTCTATTCCTTCTTCTTGCGTGTATCCTTTGGCCGCGAGTCTTGCTTTGTTTCGTACGACTTTTCCTTTTTCATTCATCTTATTTCTGAACACCCATTTGGCTCCAATAACAGGTTTACCTTTCGGTTTATATGTCAATTCCCAGACATCATTAATGTTGAACTGTCTGAGCTCTTCTTGCATAGCTTCGATCCAGCTTTCATCAGATAAAGCTTCTTCTATGCTTTTGGGTTCAATTTCAGAGATGAGAGCAACAGCACTAGACTCTTCACGTCTTTTGGATCTGGTGCGAATTCCTTCATTAATTTCGCCGATAATGAGATCTTTAGGATGATTGGACTTGTGTTTCCAGTTACTGGTTGATTTCTCTGGATGATGATCTCTTTCTTTATTTGAATCTTCATGAACATTTTGACGCTGGTCTTCCAGAGTCTGAGATACTTTTTGAGTTGTAAGCTTTGGAAGGTCTGGAGCAAGTTCAGACTCTTCATATTGAGTCTGACTGGATTCATCTTGCGTAGAGTCTTGAAATTTGACATTCATTGACTCCTCCACAGATTGGCTCTTCTTGTTATAGACTCTGTAGGCTTTGCTTGATGTAGAATATCCAAGGAAGATGCCTTCATCTGATCTTTCTTCAAACTTACCAACTCGATCTTTTGCATTTTTTCAATATAAAGCATTTGCAACCGAACACATGAAAGTATGAAACAATAGGCTTCTTACCTTTGAATAATTCATAAGGGGTTTTCTCAAGAATAGGTCTTAGGAAGACTCTATTGATGATATAGCATGCTGTTGAAACAGCTTCAGCCCAAAATCGTGAAAAAATTTTACTTTCAATTAAAAGAGTTCTAGCCATTTCTTGAAGAGATCTATTCTTTCTTTCCACAACTCCATTTTGCTGAGGAGTGTATGGAGAGGAGAACACATGCTTAAATCCAGATTCATCACACAAATTTGTAAAATCTTGATTTTCAAATTTTCCTCCATGATCTGTTCTTATACTTGAGATAACACACCCTTTTTCATTTTGAATCTTTTTAGCAAATTTTTCAAAATACGAAAAGGTTTCTGACTTACTTGCAAGGAAATAACCCAAGTAAAGCGAGAGAAATCATCCACAATTACTAGGCAGTATTTCTTACCTCCAATACTCTGAGTTCTGGTTGGTCCGAAGAGATCCATATGCAGCAACTGTAGTACATGATTAGTAGAGACATGATTTATTTGCTTAAATGAATTTCTTACCTGTTTCCCAGAATACAAGGTGTGCATGGATCGGACTTTTGATATGGTAATTTGGGTAAACCTCGAACAAGCTGCTTTGATGAGATTTTGGTTAATTGTTTCATATTGACATGGCCAAGCTTTCTGTGCCATAAGCTCGCTTCATCTTGAATTGAGATTAGACATTGTGATTCATTTAATTTCATGTCTAAGAGGTAGATGTTTCCATGTCTTCGACCCATGAAAGACTGAGTAGAGTCTTTACTAATTCCATAGCAAATTCCTTCTTGAAATGAGATCTTGAAACCAGTATCACACAGTTGGCTAATGCTGAGAAGGTTATAGTTGAGTCCTTCCACTAGAGAAACATTGCTTATTGTGAGATTTCCAATTTGCACAGTTCCAAATCCCACAATGCTTCCTTTGCCGTTTCCTCCAAATGAAACATTTCCACCGTTTACTTGAACAAGCTTTACGAAGCACTTTGAGTCTCCTATCATGTGTCTTGAACATCCGTTGTCAAGATACCATTTTATCCTTTTCTTGACGGAGACCTGCATTTAAAAGAGAGTCTCAAGTTTTCTTTGGTACCCAAATTTTCTTGGGTCCTTTGGTGTTAGTATGATAAACATTATTAGGCCATACTTTTTTAACAGGCTTCCAAACCATGGGACACTCTTTTTCAAAGTGATCCTTACTGTTACACTTTGAACACCTTAGAGCATTTCGACCTACAGAATTTACAAAAACTTTCTTAAAATGATTTTTGTAAGCGTCTCTCGACGTTCTTTTCTTAATTCTTTATTTAACTTTAGGAAAATCAATCAAGGGAATTGTTTCCGCTGTCATTCCTAGACCAGACTTATTGAAGTAAGGTCTTTAAACTGAAAGAACTTTTTCAAGCTTTTCGGATCCTATCGAAAATTTCTTTGAAATATTTGATAAGTCCGTTTTTAATAAAACATTTTCTTTCAAAAGATCATCTTCTTTTTCTTTAAGAGCAGAAACATTTAGGTCTAGACTTTTAACTCTTTCTTCTAAAATGACTTCCTTTTGTTTTAGAGCTGAGTTTTCCTTTTTAAGTTCGGAAATCCTTTTGAGAGAAGTCTTAAGACTGAAACACAGCTCATCAATGTATTTAGAGACTTTGACAGGAATTTTAAAATCACTTACCTCAAATTCACTGTCTGAATCTGATCCAGAATCTGAGTCTGAGTCTGAATGTGCCATCAAACATATGTTGGCATATTCATTATCACTTTCTTCACATTCTGTATCACTCCAGGTTTCGGCTTTGAGAGTTTTTCGAAACTTCTCAACTTTTCCTCTTTTCTTCTTCAGAAGAGGACAGTTGGGTCTGATGTGTCCCTTCTTCTTACATTCAAAGCAGACTACATCTTTGTTTGGTTCCTCATCATCAACAGACTTGGTCTGCTGTCTCTGGAAACTTTGTTTCTTTGAGTTAAACCTTCTGTCTTTTCTATTCAGTTTTCTGAATCTTCTTATCATGAGGGCGAGCTCCTCATCGTCCATATCATCTTCAGAATCTGCATCATCAGAGTTATCATTTGATTTTAATGCAATAGATTTCTTGCCTCTTGGATCTTCTTCTTCATTAATTCGTTCCACTTCATAAGACTGAAGGGTTCCAATTAGCTCGTCTACAGATAGAGGCATGATTTTTTGCGTCTCTCTTATTGAAGTCTTTATATGATTCCACTCTTTGGAGAGTCCACGCAGTAGCTTGTTCACCTTCATGGGATCATAAATTTTTTGTCCTTGGTTTTCAAGACCATTGACAATATCTGTAAAACGACTAAACATGTCAGTTATAGATTCTCTCCTGTTTCATTTTAGGGGTTTCCATATTGACCGAGGAGAATGTTGATTCTCACCATCTGCTCTTCATATAGGTGATATGTATTTATCCTATACTTTCATTGTGAAGACAATGCAAGATATTCTTGTTATATTCAGCTTGGAGATAAGGGTACAATATAAGAGTAAATCGCTGTGATCGAAATACGGTTTCACATGCATTCTTCCCCGAAGTCATTTCTACTGGCATCATCAGCTTTTTCCTCTTTTCGTGATTGATGCATAGTAGGAAGTATTCTTCTTTCCACACAACGTCCTTATCCCGTGAGGATCCTTATTAGAAGTCTTTCTTTATATGATTCCACTCCTTGGAGAGTCCACGCAGTAACTTGTTCACCTTCATGGGATCAGAAATTTTTTGTCCTTGGTTCTCAAGACCATTGACAATATCTGTAAAACGACTAAACATGTCAGTTATAGATTCTCCTGGTTTCATTTTGAAGGTTTCATATTGACCGAGGAGAATGTTGATTCTGGTCTCCTTCACTCGATCTGTTCCTTCATAGGTGATATGTAATATGTCCCATACTTTTCGTCATTGTAACAATGCAAGATATTCGTTATATTCAAATTGAGATAAGTTACAATATAAAGAGTAAATTGATTTGCATCGAAATAGTTGGCTTCCTTCGCTTATCTTTCCCTCAGCCATTTTCACTTCTAAGATCAACAGCTTTTTCCTTCAGAGATTGATGCAGCAGTAGGAGTAATTCCTCTTTCCACAACGTCCCATTCCAGAGGATCCTTATTGAAGTCTTTATATGATTCCACTCCTTGGAGAGTCCACGCAGTAGCTTGTTCACCTTCATGGGACCAGAAATGTTTTGTCCTTGGTTCTCAAGACTATTGACAATATCTGTAAAACGACTAAACATGTCAGTTATAGATTCTCCTGGTTTCATTTTGAAGGCTTCATATTGACCGAGGAGAATGTTAATTCTGGTCTCCTTCACTCGATCTGTTCCTTCATAGGTGATGTGTAATCTATCCCATACTTCTTTTGCTGTAACACAATAAGATATTCTGTTATATTCAGTTGGAGATAAGGCACAATATAAAGAGTAAATTGCTTTTGCATCGAGTGCTTGTCTCTTGTTTATCTCTTCCTGAGTCATTCCGCTTGCATCAACAGTTTCTTTTCCTCTTTCAGAGATTGATGCAGCAGTAGGAGTAATTCCTCTTTCCACAACGTCCCATTCCAGAGGATCCTTGGATCGTAGGAAAGCTTTCATCTTGTTCTTCCAGATGTTGTAATCCTTTCCGTCAAAGTAGGGTGGTCTTGTATTGCTTTGCCCTTCCATCAGCCCTGGTGCTAGCATACTAGCCATGGATCTTTTACTCTAAAGTAAAACACTTCAAACAAAGTAAGAACACGAGCTCTGATACCAATTGATGTTGCTAGTACGAGTACCTAGAGGGGGGTGAATAGGTATACAAAGATTTTTCTTGATAATTTCTGTATACTTGCGCAATACTTAGACAGTTGAAGGATTTGCGAAAAGTAATAATCAACGTAAGACTAAGTAAGGAAAGAAAGAATTAAACACGCGGTTTATAGTGGTTCGGCTTGATTCAAGCATACGTCCAATCTTCTGCACTGACAGCCAATTTGGCTGGATTCCACTATGAACAAAGAAATGTTACAGTGTTGATCTTCATTGATTTCTCGGTGTAAATGATCTACCACACTCGCTCAAGGTATCACCAAGTATAGACACTCTCTGTGTATACAATTTCGCTCAGACTGTATCGACTAATAATCAAGGTGCTTCAGACTCTGGAATTTTTCTATCAATCACGTACTCAAACAACTAGAACGTCTTCATTTTTATACTCCTTTATGCCATCATACCGTTGGCACTTACCAAAGGAATTCCTCAAATCTACCTGTTGGACGGAATCAATCAAGAAGATCATTTGAGCTATAAAAGGAACCTAACGATAGCCCATCAATCCTGTTCGCCCATACAATCAGGATCTTGGTTTCCAAGAATAGAACATTCCAAGAATACTTCGTCGACCATCGGATCTTCAATTGATCTAGATACGAACAAAAGAATCCGTTATATTTATCCAACCAAAATATCTTCTCCAGACGATAGGATTAAATCCTCAACCATAAACTTCGGCTCTGGATTTCCTTCGTCACTGGATCAGAAAGACTGTCAATGAGAATAGTCTTGAGTCTTGAGTCTTAAGTCTTAAGTCTCGAATCTTGAGTCTTGAATCTTGAGTCTGGTAGTCAGAAAGTCTTCAGACTTTAAACTAGACGATCTGCAGATACCCAGACTAGACTGAAGGAAACGTTTTGTCAGCTTCAAAATATTCTGGAACGATTTCTCCAACACTGGCACCCCACATTACGGGCATCCTGAATCTCCCAGGGAATTTCGGCAATGCATCTCTATACATTCCGGCCTCATTCTCCACTACAACCACTTACTCACTTATCATCATCCACATTTATCATTCTTTTGATCACATTATTACATGGCATATGATTCACACATGCATCATAATTCATGGTCAATATCATACATGTAACAATGCATAATTATTTATTAATAAATTCAATGGAATTTATGGCCAATAAAATAATCCATTTTTATTTTTTTATTATTTTTATTTAATTTTTTTATTATCATATTTATTTATTTTCATAAATAAATATTAAATTCAATATCTATTATTTTCCCAAAATCATGATATTCAAACAATCATTAAACAAACCAATAGAATAACAATCTCATGCAAAATTCATGGCCAATTCGAATTTCACACAATTTCACAATTTCCACAAAATAGCACATGATATTCGGATAATGACCAGAATGCACAGTTTCCAAATAAATTCGATTAAAATACTCATATGGCCTCCAAAAATTACGAAATTTTACAGGGTGATAGCCAAGACATTTTAGTACAACTTTCATGAAGAATTCCAAGCCAGATTCTTTTTGGATTATTTTACACGACCTCACGAAGCTTCTGGAACCATTACCGCATCGTCCAGAATACACATCTCCGAAATATTAAGATTTCACCCATCTATTCTCTTTTGTTTCCTCTGAAATTTGGATATGTTATGTATCAAGGTGTCCTTTACAAGTTTCATGAAGAGATCTAGGTCAAATAACCAGATTATAGTCCTCATTTTAGTCCTTTAAGTCTCGGGTGTCTCGGAATACATCACCAGAATCATCGTCTTCAAGATCTAGTCGATTTACCAAGCTATACTTGTTCTTTTCACTTAAAATTTGAGTATGTTGTATTTTAGGATGTTCCCTACAACTTTCATGAAGACATCGAAGTAAGATTCTCAACAAAAACCAACATGCAACCATGAATCCAGCAAAAGGTTAGTAAAAACTCTCCAGATCTGAGGTGTCCGTAAGATGCGACTTTAACCCGTCAAATCTCCATCGTTTTCCACGAAATTTCAGTATGTTATAGTAAAAGATGTTAGATACAACGTTTAAGAAGACATCGAAGCCAAAATCGGACTCCAAACACACATGCAAGCTCAAACAAGTTACTGACTCCCACAACCCGAGCCGAAACAGTCACATGACTTAAGAACGAGCCAACCTTACCTCGGTTTTTCACACTTGAAGCACCTAAAATCTAAAATGCAATCAACAATACAAGTATGCAAGAGAAGTTAGAGGACTCCACTTGCCTCTAGGATGGACAAACGACGACGTACGGCGGCGTACATGGCAAACGGACGGCGGACAGATGGCTTCCCTCCTCGGCTCCGCCTCCTCTCCCTCTCGGTCTCCCCCTCTCTCTTGTGATTTCTCTCTCTCTCTCACCCTCTCTCTCGGCCGAATGGAGTAAACCAGCCACTCTCCTCTCTCTCTCTCTTTTTATTTCCCCATCTTCTCATGATTAGCAATCATGAGATTGCCTACAAACCCACCAATGCATGGCCTTCCCCTTTGCCACTTGTCTTGATCCATGCATGGGCCGGCCACCTCTTGCTTTGGGCCTTAATGGGCCGGTCGAATTCCCCCTTGGGCCGACTAGCTTGGCCCATCAAGCTTAGGCCAATGGGTCTAAGGCCCATCCGAAAATTAACCCCATTTTTCCCTTCTTTTTTTTTTTCTGAAATCCTTTCTATAAATATATTTTTTTAAATTTCAATTTTCATCTTGGCCAAAGTCTTAGGGCATCTTGGTTATTGAAAATTAATTTATAAAGTACATGGCCAAGCATAATTTATTAATCCATCAAATTTAAATTCTCACAATCACAAGCACAAATCATCTAAATAAAAGACTAATGGCTAAAACATAAGCCATGGAAATTCTATCACCTAATTAAAGACTTTAACACACCTTATGGCTTGGCTCTGAATTTTGGGATGCCACA
>SMSX01018071.1:0-12903 GCA_026573535.1 Eucalyptus polybractea | reverse complement strand
AAGCTTATTATCTAGGTGATAATCGAGAGCGCAAGCTTAAAATACGTATGTCGCCTTAACTGAGTGTTAAGATGAGGACATAATACTAAAGATGTCCGAAAGTAAAATACCCCACACATTTTACTTTATCTGTCTAAGAAGCCAGATGTGAGTTCTGATAAATTTTGTGAATAAGTAGATAGGTGAACTCAAGTTAGACATTGGGTATGTCTGAACTATCATCTGTACGGTATTGAAAGGTGTAGACATACGCTCCATGGGAAAGGAGTTAATATCGTAATACGTATTTCATACTACGTATGCATGAGACGACCAATAAGAGTGGCAAAAGTTTGATCTCAACTTTTATGTCGTGTGAGACTCTTGAGGAAGAGAGTTCCTCAATTTTGAAGTCCCCTCAGGACTCTTACTTATTCTCAAGATTTCTATTTAGTGTTTGCTATCTTAGTGTGTTGCCAATGGTCATGAGATGATTCGATCTAATGGGGCATTTCTAGAAAAGCAAGTTGGACTGAAATTGAGAGTTTGAAGGAAAGAGGAAGATCGATTTTGGAGAATCACATTATAGTTTTGTATTCACTGGTCGACCAATTATGACTGTCTTTGTGATAATTATAATTGTGAATACAATATATATATATATATATCATTGTTTAAAAGAGATCAAGGGAGATATAAATGTGATCGATCGATCTAGGGTACTGCATACTAAATCTACTCAGAGTGTGACGCCCATTATGAGCTACTATATATTCCTAACAGATGTATAGCAACGAGCTCTCAAAGTATGCTGGTCGCACGGATTATTCACCAGTATGAATGTTGAAGAGAGGTAAAGAGAATCCTGTTCGGCCCACCTTGTGCGAGTGGGAGATGAAAGCTTTATTTAATTAAAGGGCTTAAGGCCCTGTCCGCCCAAGCTGGGCCCAGAGAGCCCGGCCCATGGGAATAGGGGCCCGTGGAGAGAATGGGGTATAAAAGGGAGAGAGAGAGAGAGAAGACGTTGGTTGGAAATCATAATTCACGTACGTCTTTTCTCTCCCGCGTGTTTTCTCTCTCAAAAGGAACAGTAGGCATACGGCTTTCAATTCTTCCCTTCAAGGCTTCATCGGATCAAATTCGACCGGATTTTCTTCCTCCATTGGCGTCGGTGTTTAATCTGTGGCTAAAAGGTACGCTCGAATCCGTGGTGTGCTTTAGGATCGGTGATGCGTGTTGTTTTCCTGGGCTTCGTCTTTCGCATTGATTTAGGGGTTCGATTCGCATCTAATCCCGCTGAACTATTCCCAACAACAAAAACACAAGATTTCTAATTCCATTGTTTATTTAGTCTTTTGTCAACTCTTTTTTAAGGAATTGCCAAGGAAGAGCTGAGACTTGACCAGAGAGATGATTGATCTTGTGTTTTTGTTGTTGACAAACTTTAGCTGAATTTCTTGGATATCTCTGTTAATAGCAAGCGATATGCAGCGATGCAGCTCTCGCGAAAGATGCCTAATTTTTATGTTTATCTCTTTCCGTATATAGCGAATGATTATATCGGCATTCCTATGTGGGGGTGTTCGATTATTCTTTTCTTTTTATCAAAATGATACTAAGAATGCTTAATCTTTGGCTTGGTAATGTAATTTTTAAACTTTAAATTTGTTGAATTTTGTTTTTTAATTATTGCTAATTGTTCAATTTAACGCCTAAATTTTGAATTTGTTCAATACAATCTTCCAACTTTCTATAACATAGCCAAATCAATTATCTAATACTATTCTCAAGCTTTCATAATTGCATTATTGCCCATGTTTCATCTTATTCGATTTACTAAATCAACAAAAAAAAGATAGCTTTGTTACTTTTTACTTATTTCGAGCTATATAATTATTATGATAATTTTAGTTAATATATTTTAGCTTATGATCTCTTTAATATAAAAGTATAATTCATTTAGAGTTATGCCATGTTGATATTCTTGCTATGACGTCGAGGGTAGGTTTAGGTCAAGTATACTAATTTGGGATCTTTCTTGAGACGAAAAGTAGTTTAGGGTAAATATGTTGTGGGAGTGCTATGTTAGGATTTTTCGTATAGCAAAAATTAATTTGGGGTAAATGTGCCATATGAGTACTAGTTCAGAATTTTTAATATTGTTATCCCTTTTAAGAAGATAGGTTTTTTATAAGGATATCTACAAACGATGTTATTTTATTTGTGAATAGGTGTACTTATATCAATCTTGATCTTATTCCTAATTTTTTCAATTGATAATGTTTGCAAGCTGTGTGTTTCAAGCTTTCTTAATTAAATCTAATTAAATTTGTAAATTAAGAAATTAAAATAGCAGGATTATCCACCCGATAATACTTGAAGTGAGGTTTTACCTCTCCTATTATAGTGATCATAAGCTAAAATATACTTATGTAGAGCTATCATAGTATTTATAAAGATAAAAAAAAAGGTATAAAAAATTACTAAAAAGATCATATATTTTTTGTTGAGTTAGGAGATGGGTTAAAATGAAAAAAAAATTCTTAAAAAATTAGAAATAGTGTGATTATGAAAACTTGTGAATAGTACCAAAGAATTTATTAAATTTTGGTGTGGAAAGTTGAGAGACTAGGTTGAATAAATTGAAAATTTATGAATTAGATTGAACATTTAGGAATAGTTCAAAAACTATTCTGAACAAATTAAAAGTTCAAAGTTGACATTACACATTGAATCAAAATTAAAAAAATTATCCTGTCATTTACCCTTTTTAAATTATCCTGTCATTTACCCTTTTTATTTTTATTTTTTATACCGAGTGATTTTCATATAATTTTCTCATTATGTAGTGGAGTTGTAGATAAAATAGAGCTAAATTTTTTCAAACGGTCTATTTCCCCCCTCCATTTCTTTTATGTTGCCCGTTTGTCATTACGGGAGGAGATTATGTTATGCGAATTTGGGAGTTTACTTGCATAACTAGGCGCTCTATTTCATGTTGCCAATGCAGATGATCGGAATCAAACTCATTATCGAGCATTTTCATAATGCTTTTTGCCTTATTGGAGTACTCTACTTCCTTGTATTTTACACTTTAAGCAGATTCAACCAGGGCAGAATCCGCAAAAATTGTGGGCGGATCACCCCACAATCCTAGGAGGACACAACACAAGGTTGCCCGGCCTGAGTCCAGCAGGCGAAAATGTCTTAAAATGATCCCAAAACATGCGAGTCAAAATGCATGTGGACCATTAACTTTGATCGACATCCTGATTCAAAAATAGAGATGCACTGATCTTACATGTTCTCGGTACATCCAAGAATATCTTTGAAGATATTTTGAACGTGAGAATATGGTATAGCAAATCCACCCCAAATCAAATGTCATTTTCATAAAAGTTGAGAAACCCAAAGCACAATTTTGTCAAAAGAAATCGTGAAATGTCGATTCACAAAAACCAGTGTCATTATCGGGCAGGGTCTTTCGAACTCATAATGAATTTTGAGCGAATCGACATGGTGAAGAGATCATTTTCCGTATGAGTCCAAAAAGTTCACCCATAAGGCAATTGACTTCAGCATAGGTCCTAAGATAGTCGACAGGGTCACATAGCAACACGTCACAAGGGTCCAAGACAATCATCAGGGTACGACATTACCGTGTCGGGTCGCTCACCGACACATCACGATGGCTCAAGACAATCACCAAGATGGGCACGACACCACTGTGACATGATAGTGTCGTACCTGGTGACTACAGTAGTGTCGTACCTTGGTGACTGTCTTGGATCCTTGTGATGCGTCGCTATGCGACTCGACGAACACCATAGTGTCGTACCCTGGTGACTATCTTAGGCCCTTGTGACACGTTGCTATGCCAACCGACAAACACAATAGTGTCGTACCTTGATGATTGTCTTGGCTCCTCGTGGCACATCGTGGCGTGTTGTAACACGTTGCTATGCGACCCGGTAAACACGATAGTGTCGTATCCCGATGATTATTTTGGGCCATTGTGATGCGTCGCTATGCAATCCAGTATTCTCATACCCTTGGGATTGTCTTGGGTCCTCGCGACGCGTCGCTAGGTATCGTCGTTCCCTTGAGACTGTGTTGGACACCGCGCCGGAGTCCCGGATGGCCGAAGTCCCGACAGGCACAATTCGGGACTTTTAATAATCAGTCCATTTAAGAAGGCGCAACAACCGCGCTGCCCTGAATCAGTAGCATCTCATTCAGTCACACTTCAAAGGTTCAAATTTAAGAAGGTAATCAAATTTTTTCAAGGAGGCACATGGCTTCTTTGGTGGCGCTCTTCTCCCTGTCAGATGAAAAGGAAAAGCCATTAAGCCAATATTCAATCACCAGATTTAGCTGACCAAAAAGTAAAAAAAAAAAATCAGGGGATTTAGCCAAAGTCTAAGGACTACCCTGTAATCTACCCTTTTTTATACCGAGTGATCTTCATATGGTTTGCTCACTACGAAGTGAAGTAGATGAAATAGAGCTACATTTATCCAAACGATCTATTTCCTCCTCCATTTCTTCGATGTTGCACGTTTGTCATGGCGGAAGGAGATTATGTTATGGGAATTTGGGACTTCACTCGCGTAACAGGTGCTCTATTTCATGTTGCCATGCAGACGATCGAAATCACTCATTATCGAGCATTTTCGTAATGCCTGTTTGTGTTATGGGGTATGGGGTATTCTAGTTCTTTCTATTTTACATTTTAAGCAGATTCAACAGGGGAGAATCCACAGAAATTGCGAGAGGACATAGGGTTGTCGAGCCTTTGAGTCCACTATGCAAAAAAATTCGTAACTGATCCTAAAACATGTGATTCAAATGCATGTGAACCCTTAATTGTGATGGGCATCTTGATTCGAGGATTGAAATTCATTGGGCTCATATGTTCTTGGTGCGCCAAAGAATATCACGGGAAAAGTATCAAAAAAGTTCTAAGCCTATTGCATTTGTACTAATATAGTCTTAAAATTTTCAATTAAATCAATTTAGTTATAAACATTTTTGCATTGATACCAATTCAATTTATCCTGCTAATTTTGGCTGGCCAACGTTGACGTAGACGCCGGCCGGTAATCGGAGCTAACGTGGTAATTTTTAATAATAATTTTTGATTTTTTTATTAATTTTTCCTTTTATTTCTCCCTTCTTCCTCCTTGGTCTATCCTTACAATGGCTGGCAAGCCTCCTGCAGGCAACCAACAAGGGTCACGGTCCTTGTTGGCCTCACCCAAGGTCGCAGCCCTTGCCTAGGCTCGTGGGCGAGGCAGCTGCGCCTAAATCTGGGCTAGGCTAGCCTCGCCCTAACCTTGCTGTGGGTGAAGGCGGCCTGACCGGCCATTAGGAGGACAGTCCAAGGAGAAAGAAGGGAGAATAGAAAAAGAAAAGACAAAGAAAAGAAAAAATTATGAAAAATTGCCACATTAGCGTTTGGCCACTAGCCAGTGTCCACATCAATGTCTGACCACCGGCCAGAGTACTGGAGTCCACATCAGCGTCGATCTGCCAAAATTAGTCGAATTGACTGAATTTGTATTTATGTGAAAATATTTAAAATTGAATTGGGTCAATTAAATATTTACCTTGGTGGCTATCTTGGGCCCTCACGACTCGTCGCTATGCTACCGGGTACTACCATATCCTGATAATTGTCTTGGGCCCTCGCGACTTGGGACGCGGTACTGTCGTATCCTAGTAATTGTCTGGGGCCATCGCGACTTGCAATGTGTTACTGTCGCACCCTGCTGATTGTCTGGGGCCCTTGCGATAGACAATCAGTCCAATTCACATTTCGGGTCTTCAAATAATCAAACCATGTAAGCCGCTCTGCGCTATACATCATTCTCTTCGTCTTCCTCAACAATCACTCTCTTTCTGCTGTGCATTCTTTCTCTTCCTCCAAATTTATACAAATCCCAAAATGCTTATTATGGATCATGATCAATGGAGGAATATGCATGCTACATCACTCAAGCTTTGCTCGGCTTCATTACAGCGAAGTTTCAAGGGAGGCCTGATCTTCCATTTGAAACACACCCCATTGCCGTCTTCTTTATCTTTGCCATGCTTCTCTATTGTTTCTGTTCCCTTTCACTTATGGCTCATCCACCAGCCATTAATACTGCTTGCAGCCCTCACATCTTTCACCCGCTCATGATCCTTTCACTTTCCCTATCCATTGCTTTGCCTTCGTTGTTGTTGTTGTTCCAAAGGCCTATCCTTCTTCCTCCTTATCTACAGTTATTGATATCGATTTCTGCAGCTCACTTCTGTGGTCTCCTTCGGAAACTTATTCATCTGGTAAAGTAAAGGATATTAGTGTTTGTATTGTTCATTTGTTCTACCGTCGACTGTGTGGAGGAAGAGTGCCACTGCTTTTGCCACGTACAGTTGCTGATACACATTTCGTATTGGAACTTTAACACTTGTCAGAGTTCATTCGGTCATTAGCAGCACAAGAAGAAGCAAAGGATGGATGAATAATGGTGACTGATTGGGAATGTCACCTTTTTTCTCCCCTGCCTATCATTATTGATATTGCTCTTTGCAGCTCACTTTTGTGGTCTCCTTCGTAAACACATTTGTCTGGTAAAGCAAAAGATTTTAGTGTTCGTATTTGTTCATTTGTTCCACCGTCGTCTGCACGGAGGAAGAGCGCCACCGCTTCTGCCACATAAGGTTGCCAATATGCATTTCATGTTGGAATCGTAGTGCTCACCACATTTCAGTCAGTCGTTAGCAGCACAAGAAGAAGCAAATGATGTATTTTTTTTGGACAAGAGAAGCAAATGATGTATGAATAAGGGTAATTGATCGGGAATGTCACCTTCTTTCTCCTCTATATGTTAATTGTTGATATTGCTCTCTACAGCTCACTTTTGGGGTCTTCTTCAAAAACTCACTCGTCTAGTAAAGCAAAACATTTTAGTGTTCGTATTTGTTCATTTGTTCCACCATCGACAGCACGGAGGAAGAGCGCCACCACTTCCATCATGTATGGTTGTCGATACGCATTTCATGTTGGAATTTTAGTACTTGCCAGAGTTCAATCATTCATTAGCAGTACAAGAAGAAACAAATGATGTAAGAATAATGGTGATTGATTGGGAATGCTATCGTGATTATGAATGAGATCTTTTTTTTTTTTTTTTTTTTTTGAATAATTGCGTTGATTTGAGTTTTTAAGGTTTCAAAATCAAAATCTCTTCAAAACAACGAGTGCCATCGCTGAGGGTGCTGAATGCATTAGAAGTTGTACTATCGTTGATGGGGAAAAAACAGAGAAGAAGATAAAAGCCAAAAGTTGGATGATTGAAGAAATTCCAAGCAAATAAATATTAATGAAGGTCAAGGAATAAACCTTTTTAAACGAAGCTACCATAGTGGATGTTTGTACGAGATAGAAGAATCATTATCCCACAGAGATAATAGATGGATCGATAAGCTTATTAGGTGACTTTCGTTTTTTAAACGTGAAAACTTAAGCCCCAATCTTCAATACTTCGAACCCAAATCCCTTAATATCTGGGGCAAACATGGAGTGGAATCCAATTTGATTATGAAATACTTGAAAACAGCAACGTCGTTTTCAGTGTTCCTGCGTCATGTATCTCAACTTTGGATGTTACACTTGCTGTCAAGTGGAAAACTTAACGGTGGTTTGTTTTTGGGTATAAAGTTATTCTTGCTTTTGGGTGAGTATTTGGCCATTTTATGCTCGATTTGATGTATAGGTCGCAAATGATCGATCCATGAATGATTCTCTCTCTCCCTCTCTCCCTCCCTTTAGAGTCCTGCAATTGGCGTTGATTTTTTGCACGCATTGCATCACTTCTTGGCTCCTTTTCTCAGGCTCTCAATTTTTGCTGTGGCCATTGCCGAGCTCTCTCTGTGTGCTGGTGATTGCCTTCTTTCGAATTGATATCTCTTTATCCTTTTTCAAGGCATTTATCTGAGTTTTCGATCATTCTGCAGCTGCTGAGAAACAACAGACCACGAAAGCAACGTCAATGAATCTCATTCGACGTGCATATTTGTCTGTCTTCTTTCAGTTCCTCAGCAGCATCCAAACAACCACATTGAATTCTTTTTTTCAATTGAAGATTGTGTATATGTATGCGTGTCGTTGATGTGAGCAGCATTAAGAGTTCTTATACAATTTTTTGCTTGTCTCTCTTTGAAGGAACTATCGAATTTTCTTATCCAGCATTTAAAGCCAGTTTGCCAACCATTAGTCGTGCCACTTTCGAGCATACATAGTCACAAGAAGGAAAAGACTTCGTGCAACAGGGTAAGAAGCAACTGTTGAAATAGAATTAGGAAATACAATTCCATCCTATACAGCAATCAGCAGACGACTTGATCTTCTTATGAGACAGCACCTTTATCGGTTGTGAAAGTCTGCTTAGGTTATTCTTTAGACTTGAGAATAAGGTTTTGAACAACAGTTCATAGGTCTGGCTCCTTCAACCTGCAAGTAGTTAGGACTGGAAAAATTTGACGACGCCAAGAGCACCAAAAAACCGACTGGCACTCTGCAAAACAGTGGTCAGTTAAATCAAATGCTGGCAAAGAATAAAGAAGAAGCTAGTCTACAAGCTACAATTCCCAGAATGGAGAAAATTCAAGGCGCGTATTCCACAGCAAAGATCTACAAAAAACCAGAAGATATCAGTAGCTAACTTGATCTTCTTATGATACAGTACCTTTATCAGTTGTGCAAGTCTGCTAGGGTTATACTTTAAAAACTTGAGAACAAGCTTTTTGAACAACAGTCCTTAGGTCTGGCTTGTTCAACCTCCATGTAGCTCAGATACGAAAAATTTGATCATGCAAACTGCACCAGAAAAACCAACTTGCAATTTGTAAAACAGTGGTCAGTTAAATCAAATGCTAGCAAAAAATAAATAAGTAGATAGTCTACAAGCTACAGTTCCCAGAATGGAGAAAATTCAGGGTGTTTTTCCACAGCCAAAGATCTACTACTCTCTCTCTTTTTTGGAGAAAAGGGTCAGGAAAGATGTCTCCTTCAAGAAAAATGCTTTCAACTGCAACTGTAGGTTGTGCTGATGGGCTATTAGATGGCCCTTTAATTATTAAAAAATATATATTTTAATTGAATTTAAATGTTAACATATATAGATTTCTAGTGATTATGGGAATTTATTTGAAAAAAGTCACCAACATATTGAAAGTAAAATCAAAAGCACACTATACAGCAATCTCATTATACTGTAGAGGACAGAGTGGAATTTTAAGCTGATCAAGTAAAACAGACATGCCTCATTGAGGATTAGTTGCACATCTGTTTTTTTTTTTTTTTTTTTTTTCCTTTTTCATTTAGAGTACTCATCCATCAATGCCAAAATTTTCTGTCCCATGTGATGCAAGAGGTTTTATGCATCAGGAGTGACTCCTAGCAAATTACCCAATCTGAAAGTAACAAGCCAGGGTAGGAAATGAATGAAATCAATTAGGGAACCGTATTAGTGTCCAATGTCGGGGAAGAAAAAGAAAAGCTCACTGTGGGGAGATAGAATTTCCAGATCGCCAGGAATCGAAAATATGAGACACAATTTGAATGGTGTCGGCTGAACCCTCATAAGGGAATGTAAAGAGAAGTGCACCACTCCCTGTCAATCAACTAAAGAAAGAGCTGGAGATTGATTTGCACGCATGTCTTCCTTTGTTTGGGAAGATACATCTTCTGAAAGCTTACCTGCTTTCAATTAGATAGCAAAGTTGAAGGTAGTTAGACCACCGTTTTGCAGATATCTAAGTATTTAGTAATCGGGTTTTGAACAGAAGAAGAGCACCATTCTCATTCCAATACTCATTGGCTGAATGGCCACATTCGGCACCATCAGCACCGTCCTGATCCAGTTCCTCGGGACATACTTTCCTTCTCTCAGCAGTCAACTTTGCATCAGCCAACTCCAAGTTATTACTCTCCCTAGCATCAGATGTCCCAAAACACTGCGAAAGCATCCTTTACACAGCTAAGGACAATGAAATTTTACAATCCTATATACGAATGGAAGACCCATATCGTTTAGCTATTTCAACCAACTTCCACATGAACAAGTCTATGATCGGGATATGGCTGACCAATGCAGTTACAATAACTCAAAGGAGACCCAATTCTTCACTCTAAGCTTCAAGCACAAACGAACCATACACTCACTCAAAACACATTATGTAAACAGTAGCATCTCACTGAGTAACGCTTAAAAGGTTCAACTTTAAGAAGGCAATCCAACCTTTTCAAGGAGGCACATGGCTTCTTTGGTGGCGCTCTTCTCCCTCCCCGAGTGCTGTTCCCATGGCGTCATCGTCGTCTTCTTTGTCTTCGCTTCTTCATCCTCGTCTTCTTCTTCTCCTTCTTCTCCTTCTTCTCTTCTCTCTCTGCCCAAAAACATGGTGAAAGTCCGGCGGTTTTCATGTTCAGTTGAGGTTCGACCTGACCACCCAGTTCATTTTCCAATGACGACCCGACCCGATCGTCTTACGTTTTTCCATCTGTCCTTCTAAAAAAAGATTGAATTATACTTTTTTCCTGTCAAAGCGCCATATTTCTAATTCGACTGTTTGTGGAAACTGTCATAGAAACTTCTTGGAAGGAGCTAGATGACCAGAAGTGGCTGATTTTGCTAACCTCTTATTTTATAAATTTTACGCCAACTTTCTTGACATACAACAATAGCAAGCAATATGTAGCCACTCCACTCTTATGAAAGATACCTAATTTCCATGTTTCTATTTTCTAAATACTGCATATGATTATATCGACATTCCCATTGCAGGAGTGTTAAATTATTCTCTTTTTCTTTTTTAAGGAAACTAATACTCATAGTTCCCAAATTTGGATGTAATATATAATGTCATTTTTGAGCTTTCAATTTATTCAATATAATCATTGAATTACTTCTAAATGTTCAATCTAATTTATAAACTTTTAATTTGATAAATCTAGTCTATTAGCTTTCTATGAAAAAAGTTAAATCAGTCCTTTAATACTATTCATAATTTTTTGCTATCAAACTATTGCCCAAATTTTTTATATATGTTTTCATTTCAATATATTTCTAAAATCAACAAAAAAAAAATGTTTCCTTTTTGTTACTTTTTTTTTTGCCTTTATAACATTAGGATAGTTCCATATAAGTTTATCTTAGCTTATGATATCTATAGAAGAAAAAGTAAGAGCTTGTTTACAGTAATATCTTATTGAGATTCCAGCTATTTTAATTTTCTAATTTACACATCTGACTAATAATTAAGAAAACACGAAACAAAAAAGTTTGAAAATTTTAACTTTCTAAAAAGTTAGGAAACAGATTCTGTTTAATATAAGTATGATTATGTATAGATAAATTAATATCGATATTATATGTCCTTATGAAAACACTTTTTTTAAGGGGTAATAATATTAAAAATCCAAACTACCAAAAACTGATTTTCACTTCACAAAAAACCTCAAATAAGTACTCATCACTCAAATCTACCCTCCGGGTCATAACAAGTATCTCAACTTGATATCTAAACGAGGTGTTACTTTTATTGTTTCGGAGATAATAAAGTAAATATATTTAGACGGAATTACTATAATATTTATAAATACGAAAAAGGTAAAAAAAAAATATTGATATAGGAGAAGTATTAAAATGAAAATATATTCAAAAGTCTGGACAATAAAGTAATTACAAAAACTTAAGAATAGTACCAAAAAACTAATTTGACTTTGTTATGGAAAGTTAAAGTGACTAGATTGAACAAATTAAGAAGTACTAATTTGACTTTGTTATGGAAAGTTAAGTAACTAGATTGAACAAATTAAGAAGTTTAGGGGCTAGATTTAGGAATGGTTCAAAGACAATATCAAACAAATTAAAAGTTTAAATGTGACATTGCATATTATTTCTAAAATCCTCATTTAATTTGGCTGTGGAAAACGTTGAAAAAAAGATGTTTTTGTGATTCACTAAGAAAAAGACCCTATTCTTTTTTACTCTCTCTCTCTTCCTTCAAAGTCCTACAATTCGCGTTGATTTTTTGGGGCGCATTGCATCGCTTCTTGGCTCCATTTCTCCGGCTTTCACTTTCAGCCGTGGCCACTCTCTCTCTCTCTCTCTCTCTCTCTTTGTAGGTGATTATCTTCTTTCCAATTGATGTCTCTCTGCTCTTTTTCAAGGCATTCATATGAAATTTCAATCCATCCGCGGCTGCTGAGATACAATGGCCCACAAAAGCAACGCCAGTGAATCCCATCGGACAAATGAATTCATCCGTCTTCTTTTGATCCTTAGCAGCATCCAAACAACCGCAAACTGAAGATCATATCTGTGTGTATGCATGTGCGTGTACGTCGTCGATGTGAGTCGCACTAACGGAGTTCTTATGCAATCTTATGCTTATTTCTCTTCAGATTCCTGCAGTTAGCGTTGATTTTGTGTTGCTATGCTAACCAACGAAATCAAATTCATTACCGGGCATTGTCATAATGCTTGCTTGTCTTATGAGTTGTTCTAGTACTTTCTACTTACCATTTAAGTAGATTTAAGGGAGAATCTGCAGCAATTATTGGCATATTACCTCACAATCCTGGGAGGACCCAAGATTGATCGGCCTTTTGGGTCCAGTAAGGGAAAATTTCTATAAAGATCTCAATACATGTGAGTTTAATGTGCAAGCCTATAATTTTAATAGGTTCCATGATTTCAAAAAAGAGATGCATCGGGCTAAAATGTCATCGGTCCATACAAAAATATCTACTAAAAGAATGTGGATGTGAGAATAGAATTAAGCAAGTTCACCCCAAACAAACGTCATTATTGCAATAATCGGAAGGATCCGGAAAATAATTTTTGTAAAAGAGTCGTGGCAGATGATTCACAAAAA